>PVHX01004343.1:57072-127448 GCA_004024805.1 Geosciurus inauris | reverse complement strand
CTGTCTATCTAGTACCAAGAATTGAAGTCAGGGGCACATGACCACTGAACCACATCCCAGCCCTATTTTGTGTTTTATTTAGAGACAGGGTCTCACTGAGTTGCTTAGTGCTTTGCTTTTGCTGAGGCTGGCTTTGAACTCACAACCCTCCTGCCTCAGGCTCCCTAGCCGCTGGGATTACAGACATGTGCCATCACGCCCAGCTGTTTTTATTTTGAGACAGCATCTAAGTTGCCTAGGCTGTCTTCAAACTTGCAAATCCTCCTGCCTCAGCCTCCTGCGTCACTGGGTTTGCAGGCCTGTGCCACCACGCCCAACTTCTATTTCACTTTTTTTTGTTTTGTTTTGTTTTGGTTTCTTTTGGTATTGGGGATTGAACTTGGGCCGTCAACCACTGAACCACATCCCCAGCCCTATTTTGTGTTTTATGTAGAGACAGGGTCTCACTGAGTTGCTTAGTACCTCGCCATTTCTCAGGCTGGCTTTGAACTCGCAATCCTCCTTTCTCAGCCTCCCTAAGTGTTGGGATTACAGGCATGCACCACTGCGCCCGGCTTCTATTTCACTTCTTGATACATGTGTTTTCTACCAGTACTTCCTATATTTGACTTAGTAATGAGTAAAGAAGAACTATAAGGAAGAACAACTCTAGGTTGCCTTATCTTTCTTTTTTCTTTTATGCTAATAGTGGTTGGCTTGTGGGAAGCAACAGGAATAAGAAATTACATGATAAGTTTTATTAGTTGTTAGTATTTCTTATAATATTTTTGCCTTCTGCATTTGGGGGGGGGGGGAAGAGCTGGTGTGACTGGAAAACAGAGCCTTTCCAGAGGACCCTCTACACTCCTGCCTCTCCAGTCAGAGACAGCACAGCTGCCGTGTGCTCGCACTCAACTCCCATGCATGCTGAAAGCACCAGAATTCTTTGTTCAAGGGCGTTTTAACTGCCAAACGTGGATGGGGTGGCGAGGAGTGGTGGCAGATGCATGTAATGAACACAGCTCCTTACCTCACACACATACCCCGTTGCCCTCACACATCCCTTACCTGACCTGAGTTCAGAGATGACACTGGGGATCTCCAGGCAGCATTGGCAGAGCCTTCAACCGAGATGACTCAGGCCCACATGATAGGAGCTCCAGGTTACCTTCCCAGTTTTGGTCCCTCCCTGCTCTTCCCCAGCAACCACTATTATCTTTTTGTTCTCATGTGTATCTTTATTATTTTACTTTATATACATAGATTCTTAATTTGTGTTCAGTGTTGGCTTGGCTTTTTTTTGTGTGTGTGTGAACCAGGGATAGAACCCAGGGGCACTTAAGCACTGAGCCACATCCCCAGCCCCTTTTATTTTTGAGGCAAGGTCTCACTACATTGTTCAGGGCCTCCCTAAGTTATTGAGTGAGGCTGGCTTTGGACTTGTGATCCTACTGCCTCAACCCCCTGAGCCGCTGGGATTACAGATGTGCACCACTGCACCCAGCTCTGCTTGGCAAATTTAAAAACATAATGTGAACAGAGTTGTTTGTTTGTAACCTGTAGCTTGTTTTTATTCTCAGAACATTTACTGTATGTTTTTGAAACTTGTCCGTGTTGCTGTAGCAATAGCTTTTGTGTTCAGTTTGTGTGTCTAGGATCCTGTGTTTTCCATCCTGCCAGGTCATTGTTGATTGTAGTGAGTGTCCTGTTTCTAGCTGGGGTGCTCTGCATCTAGTGATTAGCCTCTGAGGCTGTATTTAACTAGAAATTTATTTGGAAACATGAATCATCAGCCCTTATCTGTTTCATTCAATTTCCACTCAGCCCATTGTCTAGACAAAATGCTAGTTGGAAAAGTTTACTAGTATCTCTTGGCAGTCATTTGCTGTGGTATGGCAGAGCCAGGAAGAAAGAGGTGGGTCATGTTTTCTTGGTTGCACCAGTTACCTTCAAATTAGATTGAATTAGCATAAAAAGAAGCATGTAGAGATGCTGCAGCAAAACCAGATGAGGCTCGTCTTACTCAGAAGGGGAAGGAATGACTACTTAGCTATAGAATGTCATTTAAGGACAACCTACCTACTGGAAATCTCGCTCCCCAGATTATTCCTTTATGTAATCATTGCCCAATCCCATTATGCACATTGCTGTTTAGAGTTGGTGATATTAAGTCTGACCCTTTGGTTTCAGTGGCATTTTCAAATTGATTTCTCTCCTAATGGGCAAGATGGAGCATGAAAAGGCCCTTTGGTCCTTGGGTAGGGAAACAGATCTGAAGGATTATCAAAGGGAGTGGAATGCGCCAAGTATTCAGCTCAGTGGTAAAGCACTTGGCTACTATGCAGGGAGCACTGGGTCTGGTCTCCAGTACCTGGAGAAAAAGAAAGGAGTGGAGGCAGTAGTCAAAACATGAGCCTTTTTTTTTTTTTTTTTGAGGAGAAGATGACTGAGAATGAATAATAACCACTTCCAGTTCTAGACTACAAATGGCATGACCTATTGATGAGTGCTTTACATATATTAAATCCCATGCAATTCTCTCAAAACGCGTGCATGATAAGTATTTATTTTATCACTTTATAGGTGAAAAAATTCAGAGATGTTAAGGTAGTGCCCTCAAGGTTCCAGAATTGGTGATGGGAGGGCTGGGATTTGAACTCAGTTTTGGCCACAGATGTGGGGACATTTGCACATTCCAGTAAACCAAGCTTGCTGATGGCACAGTTGAACAGAGACCTGGCCCTGCCTAGGGCAAGGCCACCACTGGTGATGGCTGGAGCTGTGTTATAGCAAATATCTAAGTTGGATATGGGTCGGCCAAATGGGAGAAGAAGTAGGATGTAAGTGGTTACCAGGGAGGAGCCAGAAAAACTAAAAAGTTGCCTTCACTTGGGTGTTCACAGGCCCACCTTTGGCCTTAAAGGGTGGCTGCCCTACTGAGATCTGCTTGTGGCTCACTGGCCTCCAGAAGGGTGGTCAGCTGCCCCCCACCTCTGCCTTGATGGGCCTAGGCCAGAGTCCTCCGCACCTCCGCTCTGAAGCAGCGCCCCATTTTCAGTGCTCCCTGATGCTGTTCGTCCTCTCCATCCTCTCAGCCGCTTTCCGGAGTCTTCTACCACATGTGCGTCCCTCCCAATTCCTTTCTCTGAAAGGTCTGTACCCTGGCCTGCATTCCGGTGCCCCACCCTGGCACCATGTTTTTGAGCCTGTGTCAGTGACCTTTCTGCTCACTCTCATTATAGTCTCTTCATACGACCTTGATTCATCTTGCTATCTTTAGCTTTGCGCTCTTCACCACAGGGGCAGGTGATGCTGCTGCTCAAGTGCTCACTTTCTCTCCCAGCCTTGGCTGCTTTTCAGCCTCTCTGTTTTAAGCGTATCCTTTATTTATCATCTACCCAGGAACCTCTCTGGGTTGATCACATAATTTCAGACTTTCTGACATCTGAATGCTACACATACACACCCTCCTTAATGGTGGCTGATTTCAATCTTCTTGACCACAATAAATCTGACACATACCTCAAGCCAATGGCATGTGGGCCTTGGTGTTTTGACCCTTTCCTTTACAACAGAGGTTGCTTGGTTGAAGAGAGCGGCTCTGGCATGTGCTGTTTGTACTGATGTTGGAGAGGTGACTGGCGTCCCAGTACACTTGGATTTTTAGGTCAATCCCTATGAACCTGACATTCCAGACTTGAAAGTATTTTACCTGTGTGATGTTTGCTAGTACTGAAGTTCAGTTAGGCTTTTCTTATCCTGTCCTCATAAAGTGATAAGAAATAAGACAGGTTGAAGATTTTTCCTACTAGTGTTTTATAGTCTAGTAAAATGCCTGTAGGAGGAAGATGGTAAAGGTAGTGACTGGAATTCCATGTCACATTTCTTTTCTGGGTTTTATTTTGGGGTGACACTTATTTGAATATATAAATAAGTGACCCTCCAAGTGGGTTGTGTTTAAAATGGATGGATAGCAGGGTAAACAGTCATGCCCGGGTGAAGATCTAAAGGAGGGTACAGATTACTCTTCAGTCTTATTTTTGTTTTGTTTGGTTGGTTTTTAAAGGTCATCTGTCTAACCACTTCATTTTATGAAGGTAGAAACTAAAGCCAAGAAAGATTGACTTACGTGGCAACTCAGAAAATTCACAGCAGAAATGGTCCAACTCAGGGCTCATGCATTCATTTATTCCAAAGCCCTAGGAGATATTTTGAAACCTAACTTCCATATAATATTGGATTATTAACTGATGAAGCAATAGAAATGCCTCTTTAAGGCAGATGTTTTTGTTCCATTCGTGAGAAGTTCTGTGTTCCATTCTTAACCCGTGTGTCTCCCTATGTTCTTGAGTAAAGGAGCTGAAATATCTAAAATTCATTTAGCCTTGAATTCTGTTATCCCCAAGTGAGGCTCTGACTCTGTCATGAGGTACTTGCTCTATCGCATTCCATCCACTGGCTGTTTGTCCAGTTTATACAGACATTGAGATAGATATGATATCCCTGTCCTTAGAGTAGCCGCCTCCTCAATTGGAAAGAAAAGACATGAAAGATTAGCAAACAGCAGATGAGTGCTAATCATGTGGTTCCAATCCTCGGTGGCTTAGAACTTTAAGAGAAATGAAAATCACTAGAAGTTAGGACAGTGAGCGGAGGCCTTCTGAGAACTGTTGCCCTGTGAAGCGGTTAAGGGGCTTTGCAGCCAAGCCTAGGAGCAGGCTGGAGGATTTGTCAAAAAGAAGCCCGGGGGCCAGGAGGGGCAAGAGAAAGGAATTGGCCTGGGGCACTGAGTCCCAGCACAAATAGATTGAGGAGGGTAGGGAGGCGTGGATGATCCAGAGCAAGGGCAACAAGGAAAGGGTGGAGAAGGCTACAGGAGAAGAAAAATGAAAATGAATCACCTAATTACTGGGTGGGAATGCTCACTGCTGGTTTCCAGGGGCACTCTTCCTAGTCCAATTATCTGTCAAAATGCCCTGGCTGGGCGGCCAAAGGAAACTTAGAGAAGCCTCTCTGTTAAAACGCTTGAATGCTTCCTCCAAATCTCTGTTTTTCTTTCTCTTATTTGAAATGACATGAATAAAAGTATACCTTTTGACCAAGAATATAATTTTAAAGTCCTGATTCATGAGTTCTTTGAAATTAACTCGTGTGGTGTTGTCTTTATCTCATCCCTTTGGGAAGCACCTGATTCTTTGGAGCCACAGCATAGCTTGCTTAACAAATCACAGTTGCAGGAACAGTCAGGAGGAAACCCTAAGAGCAGGGAGCTTGCCCAAGCCCAGGTAGAAAGACAGAACAAGTAGAGCCTGGCGCCATGGCACACACCTGCAGTCCCAGCCACCGCAGAGGCTGAGGCCTGGGGGTGGCACGCTCAAGGTGAGCCTGGGCAACTTAGCAAGACCCTGCCTCAAAGTAAAAATAAAAAGGGCTGGGGTTGTAGCCCAGTGGTAGAGCAGCCCTGGGTTCAGTCCCCAGCAGCACACACACGCGCAGAAGAAACAGTGGAAAGGATGAAAGGAGGGCTGCTCTTCGTGTTACTTCTCTCTTCATATCTGATTTGCCCCTAAGAAGTAACTCATCAGTCTGAACAATCTGAGCTGTATTTGTGGACCATAGAGAACAAATTTTAGTTTCCCGTGGTCTGTTAATTATACTTGCATTTTTAATGCATTAATTTATTAAAGGATTAGATGATGCTTAATATCATTTTTTTCAAGCAATTTCTTTGAAACAATAATCTTATTCTGTTTCATCAGAATGCTATAAAAAGTTTCAGATATTAAATGACATATTGCCAACATAATTTAGTTTCATTAAAGTCCTTGCACACAGGGAAGTGAGAAGATTCTGTGTTGTGTTCCCGATGGAGGATCACTCAGCTGTTAGGAGTTGATTAAGTCTGTTCCTCCTCCTGCGCACCCTGGACTGGAGTGTAGCTTCTCTTCAAACCAGGAAGGAGGACCCAGAGCATGCATAGTAGATGAGAAAGGATTGTGTTTTATTTTATAATCATGGAAAAATAATGGATTTCCTTTAATATCAAGCTGAAAGAAAAAAGAAAAAAATGTTAAATCATTAAATATGATGGTACAAAAATTTGAAAGTGTACTAACCCTACTTTACTATTACATCCCAGGCAGCACCTTGAGCATTCTCCAAGGCATTACTCAGTACCTACTCCCCTTTCTGAATCCAAGAAAAATGCTAATGATTTAATACTCATCTATAGGAATGTCCAACTTTGGAGGGTTTTTATTATCATTTTTTTTTTTTTGAAGAAAAAATTGGTCACAAACAGCAAACAAAAGAACATTCCTTTAAAAAACCACCACAGGAAAATTGAGTTATTTTTATAATGATAATACTTTATACAGATCTGTGGTCTTTCATCTAAGAACTTTTAAGTACTTTTCAAATGTTGACTCATCAATCCATGACATACTTAGAAGACTGGGCAGTAATTCTGCTTCCATTTGGTTTCAAAGAACTCACTGTGTCCTAAGACATGTGGGCTCTCTCTTTTCCTTTTTTTCCTTTTTTGTTTTTTGTTAAAGGCCAGAAGAAATATGGCTTGGCCCCAACCCGCTAGGAACTCAGTGTAAGAAGGAAGGAGCCATGGAAAAACTCTTCAGATTCCCAGCAACACACGCTACGACTTAAAAACCAGAGACGGAAATGGCTACATATTTTTGAAGGGTCCAGAAAGGCATTCAGAAGATTTTGAGCCCTAAGTTATTCCAAGATACAGAAGGCAGGCTTGCTTTGCTGAATTGCCATTTTAACCAGTATTTTCTTATTTATTTCTTAACAGGGAAACTATGTTATTTATGATATCTCTGCCAAATATGAATTTATGCCTATACCTGTGAGTGAAAGAAGCTTACGGATGGATTCTTGGAGGTATAATGGAGCAAGCAGTGGACTTAAATTGGAAGTCCTAGTGTTTTCTGACTTTGGCTAATTCATTTGACCTTCCCACACTTGTAGTTAGTTCTTAACTGCCTAAGTTGTACTAACGGTCAAAGGAAATGATGTAAACCTTAAAGTATAGAATCTAGCGAGAGGCGCCTACTAGACTGAGAGTGTTGGGAAGGCAGGAACCAAGTCAGTCTTGCTGCTGTTGAATTTTCACGAGTTTTCTGCTGGAAGTCACATTGGAAGAGCAAGTCAGGGACATTAAGTCCTGTATTTCCTGCTGGGGGCAGACACCCTGGGATGGACCTTTGCACAGAATGCTGTCAGCAGATTTGCAAGTAATTGAGGCAAGCTGGGTTCTTTGCTTAAATTTCAGAGAAGTGAGGGACGTGCATGTTTATGTGAAATAAGATCATACAGAGATCCAGTGTAAACACTGGAGGCTTCCCTCGTTAGGGAGTGAGCAGTAGGTTGTATTGAAAAAGGATTTGTCATGCTGAAAGTTTTCCAATTATAAAAGCAGTGTTTGCTTTGACTATTGAAGATATATGTCTGTTCACTAAATTTTCACCTTTTTTCAATATTATATCGTTACATCTTAAAAGAGTATTATTTTAATTACAGTAGCACTATAATTTGATTAATGACAAATGGAGGAGTAAAAATGAAAATGAACAAGAATATCCACCTACATCATTTAAGAAGATATATGAACTAATTGGAGCTTTATTCTTTTCCTTAAAATGAGACTTTAAACATTTTTAGCCACAGGGCTTATATAGTGCTAGTCCCACAGAGAAGAAACTGAGATGAAATCATGAGGAATTGTACCATAGGTGTGCATGTGCATGTGTTTACTATTTTTTCTCTGGGATTATAGAGTCCCAGGAAGTTGCAAAGAAATGTGCATGGAGATTTCACGCACCCGTAATCCAGCTTCCCTCCATGTTCACACCTTTGTTTGGTGTTGTATATAGTAAAATATAAAAACAGGAAATGGATATTGGTATGATCCACGGTTTATTCAGATTGCACTAGTTGTACATGAGTCCCTTTCTCTGTTGTGTGTGTGTGTGTGTGTGTTCACGCATGCATGTGATGATTCTGTGCAATTTAATTGTGTGTGTGGCACCCACCCAAATGTGTGATCACCACATGGTTCAGTTCCTTGTTTGGACACCACGGCAAGGCTCCCTGTCCCTACCTCCTGCAGCTGTGCCTGCCTTTCCTCCACCCCTGATCTCTTGCAGATACTAATCTCTTCTCTTTCTCTAGGTGTGATTTCACCAATGCTGTGTTGATAGAATTATGCAATTGAATCCTTTTGAGATTAGCTTTTTTCACTCAGTATGCTTTTCTTGTGGTTCATCCAAGCTATAGTAGTTTGGATAGATAGTTTGTTCCTTTTTAATTGCTAAGTAGAAGTCCATGGTAAGGATGAACTACCATGGAATTCTGCTTAGTTCGACCATTCACCACTGCGTGACATTTGAGTAGTTATATGTAAAGCTGCTGTGAGTATTCACATACAAATTTCTGCATGAAAATAAGTTTTAATTTTTCTGGATAAATATCCAAGATGGTATAATTGCCAAGGTATGGTTTTTTAAAAAGTTTAAATAGTTAAAACTATTTTCCATAGAGGCTATCCCATTTTATATTCCTATTGGCAGTGTATAAGTGATCTAGTTTTTGAAAATCCTCCTTAGCATTTAGTTTTACACTTTTTAACATTTTAGCCAATCTGATAGGTTTGTGGTGATCTTGCATTGTGGTTTTAATTCACATTTCTCAAATGGCTATTTACATTGGATATTTTTTTCATGTGCTTTTGTGTTATCCTTACTCTCCAGGGAAGTGACTATGCATGTCTTTTACCTGTTTTATAATCAGATTATTGGATTTTTAATGTTGAATTTTGAGAGAATTTTAAGTCATTGATTTATGCTGTTTCCTTCTGTTTGTGGTAAATTTGTTTGTTCATTTGTTTATGGTGCTGGAGACCAAACCCAGGGCCTCCCTTAGGATGTTAGGCAAATGCTGTATCACTGAGCTTCACCCCCAGCCTTAGGCTTATTTTGGTTTTGTTGCTGTTATTTGTTTGTATTTTCTATTTTCTTGAGGCAGAGACTTGTTGATCTGAGGTTTTTCTTTCCTACAGAAAGCAATTAGTGCTGTAAATTTGCCCCTCAGCACTGCTCTGGCTGTATCCTAAAAACTTAGATATTTTCATTCAGTTTTTTGTATTTTCACATTTTTCTTTGATTCACACGTTATTTAAAAGTGCGCTGTTTACTTTCCAAGCGTTTGGCAATTTTCTGTTATTAATGTCTAGTTTCATTCTATTATGGTCAGAGAATATACTCTGTATGATTTCAATTCTTTTAAATTGTGTGTGTGTGTGTGTATTTGTGACTCAGGGTTTACTGTGGCCAGTGTTTCATGGATGCTTGAATATGTATTCTGCTATCATTAGGCAGTATGTTCTTTAAATGCCAATCAGATATTGTTGGTTGATGATGTTTGATTCTTCCAGATACTTGTTGATTTTCTGTTTGCTGAAAGTAGGGTATTGAAGTAACCAGCTGCAGTTAGGAAATTTGCCCATTTCTCTTTTCAGCTTAATCGGTTTCTACTTCATGGACTTTGAATATTTCTTGTTTGGCACATACGCATTTAGGATGGTTCTGTCTTCTTGGCAAAGTAACCTTTGTTCCTGTGATTTTTCTGTTTTCTGACATCTACTTTATCTGATTTTAATGTAGTCACTCCTGCTTTTTTGGACTAATGTTTGTGTGATGTATCTTTTATCATCCTTTTACTTTCAACCCCTTAAATTATTATGTTTGAAGTGAATTTCTTATAGACAGATTCTGCTATACTTTAGTCGGGGTTTGTCTTTTAATTATCACATTTAGATCATTTACATTTGATGTAATTATTACTTGCTTTATGGTTGTTTCCTTATTCCGTTGTTTTTTTATTTCTATTTGAATTATTTGCATTTTTTAATGTACTGTGTTTTATAGTTTCTTAGTAGTTTCTCTATATAATATCAAGGGTGTGTGTGTTTAAACTTTCACAGCCTACTCTTGTTGACATTTTACCTCATTAAGTGAACTATAAACCCTCATGTTTAGATCTCTTTATCCTCCCCACTTAAAAAATACATTTTGCTTTAAGTATTTCCTCTAGATAAATTATCACATCAGGTAGTATTGTAACTTTTGATTCAATCATAGAATACACTTGCAGGGTATTGAAAGTGAAGGATAGTCTGTTTAGTTCTATGTTTACCCATTCTATTCTGTCTTTCCTAAATATCACAGCTGCTTTCTGTGTTTGTTTTTTTTAAACCAGACCATGTAGCCATTCTTTCAGGGTATTTCTAGCAACAAATTCTCTTAATTTTCATCTGAGACTGTTTTTATTTACCCTCTATTCTTGAAAGATAATTACGCTGCATATAGGATTCAAGATTGACATTTCTTTTAGCACTTGAAAAATACTGTGCCACTCACTTCCTTTTGGCCACCTGATTTCAAATGGGAAAACCACTGCCATTTGAATTGGTGTTTCTTTATAGATAATGTGTCATTTCTCTGTGCTTTCAAGGTTTTTCTCTCAGGGTTTCAAAAGTTAAATCATGATGTGTTTTGGCACAGATTTTTTTTGGGGGGGGGGGGCATCCTTTATGGGACTTACCCATCCTCTTACAACTACAAATTTCTTTGTTTTGCCAGATTTAGGGAGTTTTCAGTCACTATTTCTTTGAATGCTTTTTCAGTCTCATAGTCTTCTTCCTCACTTTCTGAGAATTTGATGATATGGATTTAGATTTAATTATTTTCCCAGAGTCCTGTCCATTTTAAAAATCTATTTTCTTACTGTTATTCAAATTAAATAAATGTTATTAATCTGCCTTTAAGTTCATTGATCATATCTTGTCATTTCTCGTACATTATCAAGTCTATCCAGTGAGTTTTATTTCGGTTACTGAATTTTCAGTTCTACAATTTCCACTTGTTTGAGTTTTTAAAAAATAACTTATTTATTTAATCCCAGCTACTCAGAGATTGAGGCAGGGGGATTGCAATTTTGAGGCCAGGCTTGGCAACATGGTGATAACCTATCTCAGGAAATGTGAAGGACTGGGGTGTGGCTCAGAGCTCAGATTGAGCTCTCCAGGTTCAATCTCCTGTACTAAAAATAAAAAGGATGGTTGGGGAGATTGGGATATAGCGTAGTGGCTGAGCATACTTGCCTAACATGTGCAAGGGCCTGGGTTTGATATCAACCCTGGCCACTGCAAAATAAATGAATAAAAATTTTAAAATGAAAAATAAAATGATAGTTGGTTTAAAATTCTTGCAAGTAATTCCAACATCCCTTCTTCTTAATTGGCTCCACTGAAGGCAAAATACTGATCCCAACCTCAGAATGTTTTGAACTTAGTGGCAAACTGAATCACACTAAAACTTCAACAAAACCAGGCTGTCTTTTGTTAACTGACTTGGCCTGACAAAAGGGCACACCCTTTCCTGGGTAAATATTATCTACTTAATCTCTACTTTTCTATTATCTACCCCAGTTGTTAAATAATAAATAATAATAATGGTAATGGTAATAATAATAAGTAAGGAAAAAGATGGATGGAAAAGTAGGACCATGTTGCCCAAAATCAAGAGACAAATCAGTTATTGGAAGCAGACTACAGATAACCAAGATGCTGGAACTAGCAGATAAGGACTTTAAAATAGCTCTGATAACAAAATTAAAGGATATAATAGGAAAGATAAACAACATGCATGAATAAGTGAGGGAATGTTAGGGAAAAAAGGAAACTAAGAAAGAACTAAATGATAAATGCAAAACTAAAAATGATCATTAATGACAAATTTGTATGATTGTATAAATAATAGATTAGACCCAGCAAAAGAAAGGATTAGTGAACTTGAAGACAAGCCAGTAGAATTCATCTGAAATAAACTAAAGCATAGAAGAAAAAAAAAGATTGAAAATACTCAACAGAGCATAGAAGAACTATAAAACATTATCAAAATGGTCTGAGACATAATTGGAATCCCAAAAGAAAGAGAACACAGAATACTTGAAAGATAGTGACCAAGAACTTTATAAAAATTTACCAATGAAATTGACCCACAAAAGAAAAGAAAGAAATTGATCCACACATACTGCTGCTCAGTGAACCCCAAACAAGATAAGAAATTACAAGAGTACTTCTAAGTATGTCATGTCAAAAAGTTGAATATCATAGATAAATAAAAATCTAAAATGCATTCAGATTTAAAAAAAGGCATATTACAATCCTGGAACAATATTAAAAACGATGGTGACTCTCTCAGAAACAATGGAAGCCAAACATAGGGTAGTATTGCCAGGAGAATGACAGACCAGGGGACTAAAGCAGCATCTAGAAACAGACTTGTCCTGTCCACATACAATCAATGGGGTTTTTACAGAAACGCCAAGGGAATTCAGTAGGAGGACTAGGGGTGAAAAGATGAGCTACCTCTGTGAAAACAAATGACCTTCGACCTCTGCCCCACTCCGTAAAGAAAAACTAAAGATGGACATGAGCACTGGCTTGGTAAATAAAAAATATTTTATGTCCTTGGGGTACATACAGATTTCTTAGAACATAGAAAGCACTAATTTTAAGTGATAAAATTGATACGTTTAAAATTTCAATCTTGAATTTTAAGAATAAATAGATTAGCTAGAGACTGGGACAGAATATTCACATTACATATAAGTGACAGAGGGCTTCTATTCAAAATACAGAAAGAACATGTAATCCATTTTTGCAAATGATAACAGACCTGTAATCCCATCTGCTTGGAAGGCTGAGAAAGGAGGATCAGAATTTCTAGGTTAAGCCTATTCAACTTAGTGAAACTCTGTTTCAGAACTTAAAAAAAAAAATAAAAGGGCTGGGGATGTGGTTCCGTGGGAGAAGGCCCTGGGTGCCATCTCCAGGATTGGAAACAGAGTGGGAAAAAAAAAAAAAAAGCCTTATGCTGTTGGAAGATAGGGGGAAGTTTAGGAGGTGGTGCCCATGAGGGTGCCTTCAGGTTACTGAGGGCAGGTCTTTGAAGGGGATAGTGGAGACCCAGCCCCTTCCTCTTCCTCTTTTGAGCTTCTAGGCCTTAGGATAAGCAGATTTCCTCCACATGGGCTCCTCGGCATGGGGGGTGGGAGTGGGCCTGCCTCACCAAGGGCCCAAAGTGAATGAGGCCAGCCAGTCATGGGCTGAACACCCCAAACTCTCAGCCTTTTAAAATGAAACTTTTCTCTTTATAATTTATTTATTTTAGTTATTTGTTATAGTAACAGAAAGCTGATTAACACAGTAATATAATCTAGTCTGACTCTATAGCAGTTCTAAGGGCAGTTCTGATGAGGATACTAAAATATCTCTAGTCCTTTATCATACAGTTCTGGAAATGACATGGGGAATTATGATTGATAAATGGAGCCAACACAGAGATACAATAAGCAGTTAATCTTGTACTGTAGGGAGATGAAGCTGATGGTGTTGTATAAGATAGACTGGATCATAGAGAAACTGGTTAGTTATGAAGCAATTAGAATGGTCCAGTTAGAGGGAGTAAGGCAAGCATCAGTGGAATGGTAACAATGGGGATAGAAAAGAAAGAATGGATTCCAGATGGCGCCTTCATAAATTCTTGATGACTTGGCAACTGGTTGGTTGTGGGTGGTGAGGGAGAGGCTTAGACCAAAGATGGTTCTGGGGAGAATGGCAGGACCTCAAATAGAAGATTTGATGTCAGGGGAGGACTTGGCTGCAGGGGAGTCAGTGTATGAGCTTGGATGGAGTGAAGTAAGGAACCAGCATAGCACCCAGATGCTGTACCTGAAGGCGTTTGGCTGCATAGAGCGCTTGGGATGAGTGGGCCACAAGGGGACAGGTTTGAGAGGCAGACCTGCTGGCCGCAGTGATGTTCTCTGAGTGAGTAGATCTGGAAGGAGGAATGAGAGCTGAGGATGGCCTCTTTGGGAGGGCCACATTGAGGGGTGGAGGAGGAGCCCGTGGATCAGGGTGGGTGCTGACCTCTGTGCCTCTGATGGTGCTATTGTCCTTTGGCCAACTGAAACATGGTCTGCCATTTTCTCCATGTGGTTGCTTCTCCCTAGTGGAGTCAGGTTTGACAAACTGTCACATTTCTTAAGCCTTAAAATGGCGTTAGTGTGCTCTTATAGAAAACTTAGGCTCAGAGATGTGAAATTGCATGTCCAAGGTCATAAGAACACGAAGTCAAATGGCAGTCAGTCTCCATGGTACTACTGTTTCCTGGTATGACAGCAGGCATTTGTCTAGCTTTTTCTCCTGTTGCTATAGCAGATACTTACTGGTACTCTTGTAGATACATTGCAGGATACAGAGGAGCTTAGAATTCTCAAGGTGGTTACAGTTCCACCAAGAAGACAAGACACATCCAAAACAGCTGGATAGCAACAGGATATTCTTTGGCTCTTATGTCAAAATGCCTTAGGAAATGAGGGTCACAAGAGTAGAGAAAGGGGAGAGTCAGGGAATGCAGACAGCCTCGCTTCATGGGTAAGTTGGGATGTGAGTTTTGATGAGCAGAAAAATGAGAAATTCTACTCCATCTATGTGTGATCTGTCAAAGTGCATAAATGCACTCTACTGTCATGTATAACTAAAACAAATGAAACTTTTTTCTTTTAGAAAGATGAGTATAATGACATGAGAGGACACCTGAGAAAAAGAGGAGTGTCTATAGTGGATATCAATCCTGTTGTAACTTTCTTATTGACTCATTTTCACTCTGTGAAATGAGTGACTTAGTCATCTGTCAGTCTTGTGCTGGTCGGGGAGAGGCTACCCTGAGCCAGTGAACCTCAGAAAAATCAATCCATCGGACACAGGCAACATCACTTATTCAGCATCCTTTTACTGACTAGCGGCTGTGTACCAAGCACAACACTTGATAGTAGACACAAATATGAACAAAATGGGTCTCCTGCTCTTAAGAAAGCCAGTAATGGGGCTGGGGTTATGGCGCAGTGGTAGTGTGCTCATCTAGCACGCGTGAAGCACTGGGTTCGATCCTCAGCACCACATAAAAATAAAATAAAGATATTCTGTCCACCTACAACTAAAAAATAAATAAATAAAAAAAAAAGAAAGCCAGTAATGCAGAAGCAACTTTACCCTGTCACTAGAAAGGAGAATGCTAAGTAATTGTCTGTTTTAAGAAGTGTTCATGGAATATGTATAAAAACTACTCACATCTAAAGATTTATTAAAAATGTCAATCAGTTCTTCAGAAGCAGAAATAAGACTAACTCTGGCCACTTTGCAACAAAATAATAATATTAGGAAATAATAAAAGAGGAATAAAACTCCCTCTCAACTTTTGAGACAAGGAAGAAAATTAAACCCAAACTGCCAAATATCTGGAAAATAATGTAAATGAAAGCATCCTCTAGCCCAGATCTGTGGATTACCACTGAAATTGTTCATGATGAACAATTCATGGCCAAGATAACTTCTCATGAGGTTAGAAAACAATAAATCATCCTAAGCAATGCAAAAGAAATAAAGATCAAAACAGGCTTGAATTACTGAGCAAGCATGAAAAAGAAATCTAGAATCAATAGATGATTCCAAAAGTTTATTTTTTCCCCCAAAACCAAAAAAATAGAGATAACATTGGTTAACTTAATTAAGAGGAGGAAAGGAAGAACTTATGGAAGATCAGAAATGAAAAGTGGCAAACAAGAACAGATGCAGAGGAAATTAAAAGGATCATAAATAGTACTTTATGAACTTTTCAGCAGATCATTTTGACAATCTGGCTGAAATTAATGATTTTTCTAAGAACACATGAATCACCAAAAGTGGATACCAGAAGAGCTATTACCAGACAAGCAAAATAAACAATACCCATGGAAGAAAGAGTGTTACCAAAGAGTTTTCCCTGGAATTTCTTATATGATAAGGAGGCATTTCAAATCAGCGAGAAAGATTAATTGATCACTGAAGTTTTGGGACAACCAGCTAGCAGTTTGGAAATTTGGTTGCATACCATATTTCTTCCACCAGATCAAATGTTAAACATTAAAAAACACATCAAATTACAGTAGAAAACATAAAATATGAATAAATTTATTTATACTTAATGTATGGAAAACTTTACAGACTATAAAATCCAGAAGACATAAAGAGAAATAACGATAAACATATTTACATTGAAAATTTAAGCTTCTTTTTTGAAAGAAAATACTGTTTTATAAATAACACCAAAAGGATAAACACACATACACACACACATATACACGTGGGGGGATTATATTTACCACACAAGACAATTTAGGGCTAAATTTTTTATTTTATCAAATGTTCCAAAGTTTCTTTTTTGTAATTTTATCTCTCCAAAATAAAACTGTAGTATAATGCAATTTTTAAAAGTGGGCAAAAGAAACTGGCATTAAAAGCAATATGGAGGGCTGGGATTGTAGCTCAGTGGCAGAGCGCTTGCCTCACATGTGTGAGGCAGTGGGTTCGATCCTCAGCACCGCATAAAAATAAATAAATAAAATAAAGATATATATATATTTTTTAAAAAAAAAGCAATATGGAAATTCCTCAGAAAACTTGGAATGGACCCACCATTTGACCCAGTTATCCCACTCCTCAGCATATACCCAAAGAACTTAAAATCAGCATACTGTAGTGATGTGGCCACATCAAGGTTCATAGCAGCTCAATTCACAATAGCTAAGCTATGGAACCAGCCTAGGTGCCCTTCAACAGATGAATGGATAAAGAAAATGTGGTGTATATATACAATGGAATATTACTGTCATAAAGAAGAACGAATTTATGGCATTTGCTGGTAAATGGAACTGGAGACTATCACGCTAAGTGAAATAAACCAATCTCAAAAAACCAAAGGCTGAATGTTCTCTGATATGTGGATGCTAACACATAATAAGGGGTGAGGGAAGAATAGACGTTCATTGGATCAGACAAAGGGGAATGAAGGGAAGGGGCAGGGATGGGCATGGGAAAGACAGTAGAATGAATCAGACACAACTTTCCTGTGTTCATATGAACACACGACCAGTGTGACTCCACGCCATGCAGAACCACGAGAAGGGGAAGGCATACTCCGTGTCTGTATGATGTGTCAAAACACATTCTACTGTCATTTTTTAAGTTAAAAAGAAACCAGCATTCTGGGGGTAGAAATTGGTGTAAATTCTTTGAGGACAACTTGACAATACTTACAAAGTCTCAAAAGCACATTCTCTTTAATTCAGCACTTACACTGCTAAAATTTCACCCAAGGGCCATGGGTCAGTGGGCAAGAGTGTTCATTCAGCATTGTTGGCAAAACGAAGCCGAAGAAGCCACCTACGTGCACCAGCACTTGGGCCAAGATGGGGGAATGCACTCTGCTGCCCAAGCTGGGGACGCTGTGCAGCCTTGCAGAGCCCAAGTGAGGCAGCCTGGAGAAGCTCCGAGGGGCGGTGTCAACCCAGAAGCCAGAGGTGCCCATCACTTGCTTCTGCTCCTCTTCCTGAAAATGGTTTCTGGAAAGAGTCTTGACAGCTTCCTCTGGTTACTTTCAAGAGGAAAGGCCGCTGGGGGCACTGGTGAGAAGAGCACCTTCCCTTGCTCTGCTTGTTTGTCCCTGTGCATGTGTTAACTTATTAATTAGTAGAATTCACAAAACCTAGAAAGACAAACCAAGTTCAGCCTTCCTCAGTAAGCATTGCAAAAATTTAAAACTTGCTGGAGTCCCAACTCATTGTCTTTTTAACTAGAATTAACACAATCACACCGTTAGATGTACTTTAGTTAATCTGCGTTGCCTTTTCCCCAGCAAATATTTAGATTCACTTGAGCTTTTTGAAATGTTGAGCACAGTTCATGGCTTGCCATAGACTGGGAGGACTTGAAGAGGTCAGTTAGGAACCTCAGTGGTGAATGCTCTGCTGACCACCGGCCACCACTACCTAGCTAGCTGTGTGAACTCAGCAAGTCCCTTCTGTAAATTGAGACCATTGAATAAAAGGTGACAAAAGACCCTTCTAACAACAAAAATGTATGATTTATGGACATTCCAATCTTTAAACTTTCAGTGATACCCAAACTGTAGTGATCAGCAAAGCAGCCTGTTAGTGTAAACATCATTCTTTAAATCACTAGAACAGTTTTGTCTCAGGTTCCGCACTCTCTGGTTGAGGGGGTTCCTCACCCTGAGCAGGGGAATGCAGAGCAGCTTGTTCTCACGTTTGTGAACCTTCCATTTACCTCTCTTTGGGCAGCACTGGGGATGGGCCTCAGCTCTGGGGATGGGCCCTTGCAGGACCTCACCTGCAAGGCATTCGCGCTGCCACTCAGCTGCACCCCAGCCCATCTTTGACCTTTCGCATGTTTCCCATGCACCCCTCGGGAGAGTCTCTTGCTGCCTCGTCTTCCCCACTTAGCTCCACACCTGCTCCATGGTGCACCAGGAGAGTGTTTTATGTACTCTGGTAGATTAGAAGACAAGCCCCCTCTCATCTTTAGAACACCATCCTGTACCAACAAGTCTTTGAAACATTTTTCTCCACACGTCTGTCTCTTAGTCAACTTTCAGTTCTCCCCCTACGTGAGGAGACTGAAGTGTGTAGATAATCCAAATGTCATCTATATTTGGCTTTAGAGCGTGTTTTGTACTTAGCTTTGAATTCTGGATATAGCTGAGGTTCTGGAAACTGACTTTAAACAAAATCATGAAGGCTTGCCGTGAAGACCCGTCTGACGCACAGGGAAGTAGGCCGCTCCCGGGGCCCATCTGTAGCCCTGGCCTGACTCTCCTACAACAGCTCTGGCGGACTGGCCCACTTTCTCTTAGACCTTGGCAGAACTCATCATTCTAGTATTCCCTAATGGCAAGAGGAGGTCGCCAGTTGAGTTTCTATTTCTAATTAATGTAAAGTTGACTAAATAAACACGAAACATAAGGTCCCTAAGTGGTTAGGTGGGGGACGTTGTCTAAACAATTAAGTAGAATGTGGTTCCCTGTCAATAACCAGGAAATAAACATTTTATGTCTGACTCATGAGGAGTTGGCACATCTATTGTAACTTTCACCTTTTAATGGGGAATGAGAAAAAATCAGAGTGTTCAAGTTTTCTCAAATCAAAACAGTACCAGTTGTTTCCTGTGTCCACTGCTCCCCCATACATTCTCTCATTGTAGCCATTTAGTAACTTAGCACAGTATAGTGAACCATTTTATTTTTTTATTGGTACATCATACACCGTGGTGAGATTCATTATGCCATGTCTGAACAGGCACATGACATACCTGACCAGTCTCCGTCCCGGCACCTTCCTTTGCCTCCTCCAGGTGCATGCTCTGCTCCACTCATTGCCCTTCTGCTTTGCTGTTTGGCTGAGCGCATTTTCATTATGTGTAGGATCTGAAGTCACAGTGGTATATTCACACATGGATGTGGCCTCATTGGGTGGGTTTTGTTCCCCCGTTGGAGTGAATGCTTTACGTGGGAGGACAGGCTCTGTTCTGACTCACCTCTAAGTGCCCTCCACCTGGCCCAGGGCTTCACCTTCAGGAAGTGTTCATCTGATAGTTGATAAGGTGGGATTTGCCCGTGACTTCTCAGGACTCCCCTGCTTCTCAGTCTCACGAACCTTTTACTGCTCAGGAAAGAAGAAAATCAAAAGCTGCTCCTTCAACCACTGAAACTTAAAAGTGCATATACTTTTATAAAGTGCTAAGAAAATGCTTTAATGTACATGTAACCAACTGGGGATCTTGTTAAAATGCAGATTCTGATCCAGCAGTTCTGGCTTGAGGCCAGGATCCTTCATTTATGATAAGGGCCCAGGAGATGCCTGTGGTCCTGGCCGAGGCCATGCCGTGTATAATGCTCAGGTATGCTATTAATTGAGTGTTTAAGCAGGGCAGAAAGGCACATGGAGTTTCTCAGTGACAGTGTCATTTAGTGTTTCTTGCACACGATATAGAAGGGGAGGTGCAGAAGGTCGTGGGTTTTGTGTGGATGGTGTTCAGAAGGTGGTCGAGAAAGCTCAGAGGCTGCTGCATCTTGCTGTCTATGCTGCACCCCAGCTCCGTGTGTTGCTGGGTGGGGAGCGGGGGTTGAGACAGTGGCTGTTCAATGTCTCTCCCAGCATCATACCCCTCTGAGACTGGAAGCATGGGAATGTATTGTATCTCAAACGGGAAAGAATGGCATTTTAGGTAGGTATCTGGCAGTTGCCCACCTGGGAATTTACCTAAGTCATCAGCAGTAGTGATGTGTATGACTTATCTTCTACAAATATGTACTTATCTCCCCTCTTGGCCACAATTTAAGTACATTTTCTGGTCCGTTTCCTGGAATTTTCTTAAATAGAAATAGACTCTCTGTGCGTGTATCTGTCAGTTGAAAGAAGGATATGCAGAGCTTGTTCTCTTTCCTACTAGCTACTTGCATTTCAGACTCCTTGAAGTAGCTTGCTGTCTATTTCTATTTGAAAGATTGTGCCAGGGCAGCAGACCCTGTTACGGGGCAGCTGGTATCAAAAGGATGTGGAGTCCCACCCAATGGGTGACATACTCACCGTCTCTCTACTGTAATGAGTTGGTTAAAAGATAAACAAAAATCCAAGTAGGTGCACTTTTTAAAAATATCATTGAAACACTTATGACTATCTGCCTACCTACTCAGTTTAGCTCCTTTGGTCCAAAATGGTGCTCTTTGCTGCATCTTCATAGAGCTGCCCACAGCCCAGTCAGATGGCCAGAGGGAAACCTGAGCAAGGCATTCAAGCATCAGAGATAATGGGAGACCCACTGTGTTCCTGGCATTGGAAATCCTTGTGGCTTTCTGCAAGGTGGTTGTGATTTTCATTTTCTCTTCAGATAGGAAACTGAGGCCCAAGAGGTAAAGAACTTGGCCTGTGTCACACGGTTATTATGTACTTGAGTCAGGGTTTGGACTTAGTTACGTCTGATTTTAAAGCCTAGCTTTAGGACCAGCTTGGTCTCTGACAATTATTCTATAAGTCTTCTAGAGTACTGGGTGCTGTCAGAAGCAGTATTTTTAAAAAACAAAACAGAGAAACATCACTCAGAGGCTGTCCTTACTCTGCAAATGGAGTACTGTACTTCAGCATGCCTGCCCTGATGTTTCCTTCAGGCTTTTTATAAAGTTTGCCAGGGCTGGGGATTGTAGTTCTGTGGTAGCGCACTTGTCTAACATACGTGAGGCCCTGGGTTTGATCTTCAAACTTTAATTTTATTCTGGTTGGTCTTCACTGGATCAAGTAAGTTCTGAGGTCTTCTCTATGACTTCAGTTTTGTGTTTCAGGTTTCTTATTCATCCAAAATCCATCTATTTATATTATACCAACTACTCCTTATTAGAAATAGGTGTCTCTCTAGATTTTCTCCTAGTTTGAAAGTTAAATGCATTGGGATCTTAGCACGCATTTCAGCGGCACTGTCAGCATTGAGGGGAGCTGAGGGGAGTTTATTGTTCCAGTTTTAGTCATTATAATACAGTCCTGTTTAATATTGCATGATCTGTGGGTTGCCATAAACTTGGTACAAATTGGAGTGCTGATATAACATGGAATGAAGCGCCTTGTCTGAATGATGCTTTTGTTTTGCATTTAACAAATTAGTATGTTGACATTTGTCACTGATGGATTTCATTATTTGCTGAAAGGGTTTTAGGGGGTTTGACAGCATGAATGGTTTGTCCTACAGACTTTTGAGAATTGATAAAAGCATCTTTGTTCTTTGTACAAAAGCGCAACAGATATCTTATTGATGGACACATTAAAAGGGATGGTTTGTGTAGCTGCAACATAAAATAAACCAAGAAAATAATTTTTGAGTTGCTACTTATGCTTTTGTATGATTTCTCCTTCTCATCTTTTTTTTCTGATTGAAGAGTGTGTTTTGTTTGTCTCAATAACAAGCTGAAGAGCAGTCAGTGATCTTTTAGTAAATTCAAAATATAGGTTTCTTTACACCATGTGCATGTTGTTTAAGACAGGCGATTTCACCACATTGCAAGCTCCCTTGTTGTGTGGGCACCGCATTACTAACTGCTTCACACCCGGCTCACGAGGTGACGAGGAGGAGCTGGCCTGTGGGGCAAGCCCCCCCCCTTTTTTTGCACATGAGGGGGAAAAAAAGAGAAAATTTCTATTTAAAATTCTGGTTTACTCAAAACGGTAGAAATGTGTGCTCTTCTGTCATTTCTTTCCTCTCAGTATAGAGGGACAACTTGCCATCCAGTTGTACCTCTGCTCTACGTGTCATTGAGTCCTCTTCAGGAAGCAGCTAACTTCACACTTTCACCCCAACTCTATTAAAACCTATCATAAAATATGGTCTGGAAAACACTTGCACACACCCACACACATCACACAGGACTTCCAGTAAAAGCCATGATAGAAAGCTACAAATAATGCGATCTATCAGGGATCAGATAATAACACCTATCACTAACAACTGCCAACACTTGGACCAAAGCAGTCAGACACCACGAGGAACCATCCATCATCCCTGTCATCTCTGCAAGGAGGAGGGGCGGGCTGGGGGAAGGGGCACTGCAGAGGACAGGGGTGAGCAGAGCAGAATGTAGTAGGGTATAGCTTCAAATATAACCCAAAGTTTCTACTGTGAATGCAGGAACTGATATAGAGAAAGAAGTGAATTGCTTAATTAAAAAGTGAAGAAGTTTGCTTTTTGTATATCCTCCTGCTAGACTGTGATCTCCGTGAGGACCCCTGTTCGTGTCCCTTTGATTTGTTGTGTATCCTGAGCCCTAGCACATGCCCAACACTTAGTAGGCCCTCAGTAAGTGTTTGCTGAATGAATGGGCGGTCAGCCCCACTCCCCACCTGCCTTGTCCTGTTTGTCTCACTCAGTTGTGGACTCACTCCTGTCCCCAAGCACAGTTACTTTGCAAACCACAGATGTGGAGCCCTCTGGGTGTATGTGCCCAGGGGCATTATAAAGCAGAGCTGGGCTCTGCCGCCTGCTAGCCTGCCTGCGGATCCAGTCTTTTCCTCTTCCTAAGCTTCTGTTTTCTTACCTGAAGGGGGAAAAAAACCACAGCTCACAAAGCTGTTGAGATTTGATTACAAAGAGAGAAAAAAGGTGGACGTGAAGAGATGGCCTTCAGAAATCCCAGGGTGTCTTTGTTCACTTTATTTATGGGAGGATCTCCTTTTTGGGAGGTCACAGATGGGAGAGTTCATTTCCTAAGGAAAACTAAGCAGCTTTAAGTGATCACAGGATTTTAAAATGAAGCACTTTTGTTTCCCCAAAGACGTGGCAAGGTACAGCCGCCAAGTGCGCAGTGTGGATGGTCCTGCTTGTGGTGGCCATTTTTCAGGTGTCGTCTTACCAGCACCCTGGAGTTCTGCAGAGGAGAACCCTGAAGAGCTTCAAGACCCACCACTGGCCCTGTGCACGCAGGGCTGCTGGTTTCTAGGAGCGCTCTTTTTGTTTGGGACAATGTTGGACAGGACGTAGGCAGACACTGGGAGGAGAAGCCATGCCCTTGGCCAGGTGGTCTTCTGTGGGAGGAGATGTGAGAGGGAGGGCCTGCCTGGTGTTCACAGGTGCAGCTACCCAAGCGCACACCAGCCCCTGGGCTGCTCCTAAGGTGTGGGCGGCAGCTCCCTGCGGCACTGCCTGGGTGAAGCAGGCCTCTTCTGGCGGGAGGGGGGCATGGGCCACTGTCTTCCCGAGGCACTGGCCAGGGTAAAGACAAGGGTGACAGAGAGGTGGGTGCCCTGGACTCTGGGGTCTAAGCCCAAGTCCCCGAGCTCTTTGAGCCTCTGTTCCTTGTTTGCTCTTTGGAGGTGGAGGCTGCTCTGGGTGACCTCTGGGTTCCTTTCTAGTTCTAAGTCTTTGAACTCCAGGTTTCTTCCTTTCCAACTTATGGAAATTATTCCCCCACTTTCCTGCTAGGGGAAGTACAGGACACCAGCCGCTCTAAGGACTGCCAAAGTGGCTGTTTTTTAGTGGAAAGTCGGTTTCCTTCTCAGGTTGCTGAACACAGCAAAAGCTTCTGGAGAACAGAGAAGCCCAATGTTTCCCTGTAGTTTTTTTGACGTCATTTGCCTGTGGGTGGGTTCCCATCTGCTGCCACCTCTCCAACCACCCTGAATTTTATTGCACAGATTTTAAAAACACCTTGGCGTGGCAGGCCACCTAAAGAAGCAATTTAGCCCAGGAACCCTGCCGCGAGGCTAGGCCAGAGAGAGCTTTGGCTCAGCCTGGGCTCCCTCAGGATCACAGCCTCAGGCCACACTGCCTCCTCACCTCTGCCAACGAAAGTGGAATGTTCACTCCGCACTACCTCACGGGGGATTTGAGGCATCAGTTCTAAACACTAACCTGAAAACACTTATCAACCTGTGTGAGAGTTGGGGAAGAAAGGAGCAGACCTTCGTGGCCTGTTTAGGGGTGGGTGCTTGGCTTTCATTTAACTCAGCTACATGCTCATCATACACAAAACTGTCCAACAGTTAGTTCTGAGATCACTGAGAACCCCGGCCGTATCAAGGAGACGGTGGCCAAGCAGAGGGAGAAAAGGGAAGGACCGACCTGCTGTAAGCCTCCAGCAACCGTGTGACATCCTTGACACCATCCACGCAAAGCTTACCAACCCAGCCCTGTCCTTTCAGTGCATAAATGTGAGGCGTTGGGAATATATTTGTTATTGTGAATATTTTGTCGTCTTGGGGCCTTCACATGGCAGTCAGCTGAGTGTTGCAAGTGTGGCTGTTGATCAATACCAGAGACATTGATCTTATTCCAATATTTTTCTAAGTTAAAAATAGCTTTGCCGTCTTTCCTAGTACGTTTTTAGGTGATTAAGCCTTAAAATGTGTAATAGGTGGTAAATTCAGGAGAACTTAACCTGGCCGCCAAAATAAGCAACATTCTCCATGACGTGATGGAATACAAACCCAAGCCCGGTCTGGCTTTGCCCGCTCTGAGGCGTCTGTGCGTCGCCGTAGCTGAGCTGCATTTGGTTGCTGCAGCGTGTGTGTGGAACCAGCCGCGCCAGAGCTGACTCAGGGCTGTTCTCAGAACAACTGAGGTAATGGCTATTAATATTTTATTTCATACATTATAGTGTTTGTAGAAGCAAACATGCCGTTGTTAAGGTTACACATGTTGGTACTTCAGCATTACCCAGTTTCTCTCAATGCCAGGCATTTTGTCCATAGACGTGTTCAAGCCCAGGTAAAGTTTTGGACCTCTAAGAAAACAACGAATGAAAGAACAAGAGAAAAATTTGAAAAGAATTAGGTAAACCATTGTAGTTACAGAACTTTGAAAAATAGGGCACCTTTTATGCCTAGAAAATAGTTGAGTGCTTTTCTTTTTTGTTATTTCCCTCCCACGCGAAACCAGTCAATACCACCAACAAATAAAGCAAAATAAAGATACCTGGGTAAAGCGTTCCTTACCGGGACAGCCCTTGTTGGGAGAAAACAAGTCTGAGTCTTTGCAGAATCAGTGTCTTGGTGATTAGCTGCTGGGACGAGTGTAGCATCCATCTCAGAAGCAGCCTGAGACGGTGGCCACAGAGTGTCACACACTTGGATGCCACAAGCTTCTAGCTTTAACTGAGCCTCCAGTTTCAGGCCGAGGGTCCCTGTGGGCATTGCTGTGACTGGATTTTGAGAAAGAGCTTTGGATAGAATGTTTTGCAGGTTGGGGGCTGGGTGAGTTAGCCCTGGCACACGGCCGCTCCCACCCTGTAGTTGAAGTCTTTGTTTACCCACAAGAATGGGGAGGAGTTGAGCCTCTGTCAGCCCTTCTGGGTTGAGTGCCCAGGGATTCCGGAGCCAGCCCCACACCTTCCCAGCGGCAGAGCCAACTTGTCCCTGCCCCAGCCCTCTCCCGCCTGCTGCGCTGTGGGCCAGATTGAGCAGCCTTGCTGTCACTGCCCCAGCTTTCTTCTTCCCTGGACTGCTTTTCTTCTCCCTGACAATACTCCTGCACTCTCCTGTCCCCCTCACCTTAGGCCTCATCAGACCCAGCCTGCTCAGTGCCCGTGCGGGGCATCTTTGCCTAGTGCTGAGTGGCTCTGAAACAGTTCTGTCACTGACCCTTCACTCCAGGGCAGAAGGGGCAAGCGCCTGCAGCCCACCGGTTAGCTGGACTCCTACTAGTCAGGGAGGGTCCCAGCCTCCTGCCCTCTGGATTATAGATGCAGGAGCAGAGCTCCAGTGGCCTGGCTGCCCACAGCCAGCACCAGGCTGCAGGTCCTGTCAGCCCCCGTCAAAGGTTAGGCCAGTGGCTTTCCAATTTCTTTCTTTTTTTTTAATTTGTAGGTGGACAGAATATCTTTATTTTATTTTTATGTGGTGCTGAGAATTGAGCCCAGTACCTTACACATGCTAGGCGAGCACTTCACCACTGAGCTCCAGGCCCAGCCCCAGCCCTGTGGCTTTCCAATTTTCCTGCTCTGACCCCTCCTCTGCTTTTGGCCTTGACTTGAAGATGTGCTTTTTTTTTGAACTGGGTATTGAACCCAGGGGTGCTATACCACTGAACTATGTCTGCAGCCCTTTCTATTTTATTTTCAGACAGGGTCTCATTTAGTTCAGAGGCTGGCCTTGAATTTGTGATCCTTCTGCCTCAGCCTCCCAGGCTGCTGGGAGTACAGGTGTGCACCACTTCATCCAGCTTGAGGATGTGCTTTTAACTCCACATTGAGCGGGCCAAGGACAGAAAAGGCACTGTGCTTTCTGAGGATGGCAGAACATCACTTTCTTAGTCCTGTCCTCCATACTTTTCTATGAGGAGATGGAGCAGCGTCTCTTATTCTCTGTTGCTAGAGGAGTATGGACATTTCCCTCCACCTCATGGCAGCTCCAGCGTTTTGCAGAAAAGGGTCTTGGGGGTGGGGGCTGGAGCAATCTATTAGGAGGATCATATGAAGTGGCTGATCTTTGAAAGTGGACAGCGGTCAGATATCAGCAATTTCATAAGGTTCAACATAAATGTCGATGTTAGAGGAGGGTTAGGGCCCTGTCATGATGTCGTATTTGCCTGATAAGCATGCTGATTTTACGTCTAGAGTATTATGTCACACAGCATCAGCAGTCTACAGAAAGGAGTCATATTATAGACACTGCTGTTACTACTATTAAGTGTTTATTATCATGAGTATTCCTTGAGGTCTCTAGAAATAATGGATATAGGTAGGGAGATGCTACCCACCCCTGGAGGGGACCACCACTGCCCCGGCCCCTGGTCTTCCCCCTTTAGTACTCCTGACTTAAAATGAGCCCTCTCTTAATCCCCAGCCCCTGTTTTAAAACAGGACATCCCTGGCCAGTGTGCTTAGTTTCAGAGATAAGAGATGCCGGGCCATCAGTGACTGCAGATGATGTAGTCATCATAGGTTTGTTTTTTAAATGACATGTCAAGAAAAAACATTTACCAATGAAAAGGGTGGGATGCATTGCCCAGTGGTTCAGCTCTGTGTTGTCACTGCCTTGCCCAGATTCCTCCGAGCTGGGCTGGCTCCCTGTCACAGCTGAATGATGTCGTGCAGTCCTAAGGGAACTTGCAGCTGGCTGGATTGGTAAAGGAGTGTGTCACTGTGGCATGTTTTTCACTGCAGCTGAAAGTAAATGAAGCAGATGGCACCTGCTCTGTTCTCACAGGTGTGTCTGAAGGTTGCAGGGTAGTAAGTGTGGCTTGCAGGCAAAAGCAAATTTAAAATGAACTTCAATTTTTTTATATATATAAAGTGTGTGTGTGTGTGTGAATGAATGAATGAATGAATGAAAGAAATAATAAAAGATGAACTACATTAGAATCAGGAGCTGGCCTCAATGGGTATGTTCAACTGGAGGGACTGGGTGGTAGGGCACCCTACTGACAGGGCTCTTTGCCCTGGGTCCTCCATGGGCCAGATGGAGACCTCCTGGCTATTTCCCTACATGTCTGTTTTTGCCTGTTTGCTGAAGTGGGATGCAGGCAGAGGGCACATGTTTAGTGCACAGCTGCTGAGTGTGCACAGACTTGACACACGCCTGTAACCAGCTCCCAGACCAGGAAGCTCAAGGTGCCCCTTTCCAGTCACTTCCCTACCGCACACATACAGGAACCCAGGTTCTGATCTCCAGCACATGCATTTTAGCCCTGTGAGATCGGTGTCAGACTCCTGACCTACAGAACTGCACAGTAATATAGGTGTTGTTTTATGTCAGTAGGATCTGTTAGAGCAGCTGTAGGGTAGCAAAGTGCTGAGGGTAGCAAAGGAGCGGCAGGGGTGGGACGCAGGGCTCCCCCAAACCCAGCTTCTTTAAACCATCACGCTACTTAGATGCTGGTCTTCTGTGGGGGATAAGAAGGTAAAATGCGGGCTGGGATTGTGGCTCAGCGGTAGAGCGCTTGCCTCGCATGCGTGAGGCCCTGGGTTCGATCCTCAGCACCACATACAAAGCAATAAAATAAAGACATTGTGTCCATCAACAACTGAAAAAAAAAAATTTTTTTTAAATTATTAAAAAAAAAGAAGGTAAGGGCTGGGGTTATGGCGCAGTGGTGGCGTGCTCGCCTAGCACGCGTGAGGCACTGGGTTCGATCCTCAGTGCCACATAAAAATAAAATTAAAAAAGATATTCTGTCCACCTACAACTAAAAAATAAATAAATAAAATAAAATAAAAAGAAGGTAAAATGCCCGTTGGCATCAGGCTAAGTTGGGAAACCTGTCGAATGTGTCTCTGAGGTCTCCGTACTTACCCATCCTCCAAGCCGTGTTTGGAATACCTAGAAAGACACAGGTGCTATGGTTCTGATTCTCCAGAGACAGCCCTTGTAGTACAGCGCCCTTTCCTAAAGTCCTCTTGTTTATTCTAAGAGCTGATTGAGGTCCATGAAAAAATGAGTGATTCTCTATTATTACGGGAAAGGGTGCTACACTAGGTCCTGTGGCCAACCCTGTAGGATTCAGTTCCTGTTCACCCTGCTTCCCAGATTCAGAGAAAGCCAGTGACTGACTTTTCCTGTGCTGCTTTGTAGCTAGAGGCCATCGAGAGGGACGATGGCCTTGCTAGGAAGAGTCTTGCTTTCCTGATGGAAGGGGTCACCTTGCTGGTGTAGCACTCAACACTTCTCTCCTGTGTGAGCATAAAGATGGTGCTTGGAGTTGTGGTGGTGAACTCTTGACCCTCGGGGTGCTGGGGGTAAGGAGGAAGGGTGGAAAGGCGGGTGCCCAGCTCTGATGGCAGCGGTGGGATGCTGACCCACCCATCCCCACCCTCCTCTGAGGTACTGGTCCCAGAAGGGAGAAGGCCTTTCCTGAGCATGCCAGGGTGGTTGTTTTCTGTTACTTGCTGTTGAACACCTTCCAAACATATCTGGGTCCCTTTGAGATCACCAGAGGGCAACCAGCCAGGAATGGGGACGTGGGCAGGAGGACTTATTTAGGAGGAAGGAATTCCTGTGATCCTCACCCACACTCTCACCATGCTGAGCACATCCAAGGGAGGAGGAATCAAGGGAACCTTCCAGAGAAAAGGGATTAGCTCTAGATAGCCAGTAAGCCTAATTCATTCCATCTGGGGAGAAGAAATGTAGGGCTTGTAATTCTAAATGAAAAGATTAGTTAAAACCAGGAGACTTTGGAGAGCACGCCTTTTGTTTATTTTTGTTCTGGTGAGGTTTACTACCTTTTAGAGGGAAGTGCTGTGAAGTTGAATACCTCTGAGAACGACCATCTGCCCTATACTTTCTAGGACCACCCTGGAAAATATACGGCACTATTCCCTTGGATCTCTGTGAGCAGGCTGCCTTGTTCTATCGACAGAGTCACAATTTGAGATTTGGAAACACGGTGTTGTTCTTAAAGGCTCAATTGTTTATGAATCCCAGTACCCAGGTGATCCCTTACCTTAATGGCACTTCTTGATGCAGATGAGTACTTTTAGAAATTAAGAGATTCATTCATTTTATAAGAGGCCACTAAGAAGCTAAGAAGATCTCTGGTGGGGTAAAGAGAGCTCCACAGGCTAATCCTTTTAACAGAGGTGCTGATATATATAGTGGCAGCTGAATGCTCCTTTATAGCCAAGGGAGAACAATCAGCAAATTCATTCATTTAATTCAGGATTTTTTTTCTGTTTACACTTTAAACAAACATGTCAGTTGTTTGCTTAGTTAACAAGCGCTGCCTTCATTATAACCCATTAGTGGCAAGTAATAATTGAAACTGTGTTTGGATTTCGAAAATACAATAAACCTAATTAATTCCATCCTGAGTGACATGGAACTTGTAGTGACTGACCTGATCTAGGCTGAGATGTGGGTCTTTTCCCTCTCATGAAGCAGGACTTTGCTAAATCATTTTATGGCATACCCAAACAAAGATGATAGTAGAATTTTTTTTAGAAAAACTAAACAAGAGGTTAAAGCCAAATGCCTATAAAAAGAGCCAGGCAGCAAGTGTAAATGTGGAATGGCTGGAGCATCCTCTAAGGACCACTTGGCCTTCCCTGCCTGCTTTGGATTAAGACCTGGGTATAAGGAGTATTTCACTTTTCTCTTTTTTCTTTAAATTTATTTTTGATTGATACATTAAAAACTATGTATCAGTGGGGTACCATGATGTTTCTGCACACCTGTACATTGTGTAATGTTTAAATGAGGTTCAGTGTTACATGTCTGCTGTAAGAGAAAAGCACGTGATTATGATGGACAAGTGCACTTAGAGATGGGCGGGCACTTGGTGGTGGGGACCTCAGCACACTAGAGTGCCCTAGCCCTCTTTATGGAAGCCAGCTACTATTTAGTTGTGGTTGCTACAGAAGAATGTGGGCTTAGTGTGGCCAAATCTTTCAGATTTCCAAAATAATTTGAAGTAGAATCTTCCTACTTAAAAAATTTGGCAGTGGATTTTTTTTCTTCTTAAGTTAGTGCTCTGTAGCCACTGCTGTGTAGATCAGTAGCTCTCAGTGAGGTCCCTGGACCAGTAACACCAGCATCATCTGGGAATTTCATCAAATGCACATTGTCAGGCCTAACTTGGTCTTTCAGAATCGGACTCTCTGGGCTGAGGCCTGGCAGTTGGTTACAGAAATCTTCTAGGTAGAGCCACCAAGTTTAGTAATACTACATGGAATAGAGATTAAAAAGTTGTTGTTCGTCATTTGCCTGAAATTGAGCTTCAACTGAATGTCCTGTCTTTTACCCAGCAACCCTAAGCTCAGATGATTCTGATGTATCCTGGCATCGATCATGCAAAACACATACGTGGGCCAGGCAGCTTGTGTTTGCAGCAGCTCCGAAGGCGGGATCTTAGACACAGGATGTAACTTCTCTGTGGCTTAATTTGTTTATTGGTAAAATGGGATAATAATAGTCACTCTTTCAGTGTTGTCGCTAGCTCTGGGTGAGTTAATGAGCAGTAAATGCCCAGTGTGTTGCTCTGGAGATCAGAAGCAATGTCTTTGTTTGTGGGGTTGTTTTTTTGGTACCAGTGATTGAACTCAGGGGCACTGGACCACTGAGCCACATCCCCAGCCCTATTTTGTGTTTTATGTACAGATAGGGTCTCACTGAGTTGCTTAGCACCTCGCTGTTGCTGAGGCTGGCTGTTCAAAGTTCAATCGTGGTTCTCCTGTCTCAGCCTCCCAAAGTGCTGGGATTATGGGCGTGTGCCACCGTGCCCAGCTTAGAAGCAGTGTCTTAAAGTGTTGACTGCTTCTGTTTTTCTTTTCTTCCTCCTCCACCATCATCTTCATCCCAGAACACTTGGACTCGTCTTTTTGGATGTCTCTTTTACTTAGTCACAGTACTGATGGCCACTCTGTAAGGCAGCACTGGGTGCTTCTTCCCACCTAAAGTGGCCTCCTGCTTTGAAATCTAGCTGACAGTGTGACCACATAAGCTCATAGGGGGAACCTGTACTCTCTCATCCACATTCTTCTTCCAGAACTCTCTGTACCTGCAGTGTCTCTGCTGCGTTGGGGCCTCTTGCTCTGTGGACTGGCCTTTCTCCTTCATGTGTGTCTTTGCTAGCAGCCGACGAGGCTCATGCCCATCTTTCTGACTGCATCTTGGGTCTGCACAGTTCCAGAGAGCCTGGCCAGGGCTCAGCTGCTCGCTCTCCTTAGTAACAACTGACACCTCCTTCACCAGTTCAGTTCTGAGGGCTTCTTGGAAAATCCCCACTCCTGCTGTCTCTAGACACAGAGCTCGGGGAGGCCTGCTTTGTGGATACAGGAGTACATTTCAAAGGAAACCAGTAACCAAACTGCTCTTGCTGAGGGTGATTGCAAGCTGCTCAAACGTGTCCCATCATGAAGCATTTTTCCAAGCTTCCACATGGCCACAAATGACAGACTCTTGTACATGCAGTGAAAACCAACTGGATGAGCTATTACGGTTCTCAGTTGTACCACTTTATTGCTGTTCTGGGAATGAAGCAAAATGCATTATTTTATTAAATAAAGATTTCCCCTGTATCACAGCAGAGGTTAATTTTATTAGCTCTTTTTATGGGAACAAACATCCTTGCCCTGGTTGGGAGGATAGGGGTGGGGAGATTGGGGAGGTGAGGGGCAGAGAGAATCACATTTTGTCATGTGTGTGCTCACATGGAGGCTGCTGACATGTTTTAATTGGTAATTACTTACTTACCAGGAGAGCTCTCCAGATTCTGTAGAAGATGTACAGCCTTCAGTTCTGAGTCATTTAGAGGCAATTCAGAAGGCACGATCGACTATAATAAATATTTGTTCATACAGTGTGGGTATGGGTGGGTCCCTGGTATCCAGGACATACAGTTACTAGAATATTCAGTAACTTTCAAAAAACGTTATTTCTCTGCCTCATCTGTGTGAACCCAGAGACTTCTTAAGCAGAGCATGTTCTTCAAGATTCAGAGAAGGACAGGCATCCAAATGGAGTTGGAAATTCAGATAGTTGTTTTGCCTCCAATTCTTCAGTGTTAAAACATGAAATATTCACATGCAGCCCCATTGAGCTTTCCAGATGAGCATAATGTCAGGCACAGCCCTTGCCCGCTCCTGGGGCAGGGCAGCCAGGGAGGTACAGACCGTGCCCTACAGTGGAACACAGGGGAGACTGGTGTCCAGGCTGCGTCCTCTCTGCCGCTCCACCAGCTGCTCTGCGCAGCCTGCAGAGCTGCTGCCTGGCTGCAGGCGGTCTCCCTTTCTTAGAGTCAGGTCTCTCTCTGCCCCGTCGTTGCCCTTCTACTGTTCTGTTAGCAGTAGGCTAAGGCTGATGCGAGACAGCATTATGAGGCTGGGGGCAGTGGTTTGGTGTCCCTGGCCCTCTCTCCTTGCCAGTGCCTCTGTGCTCTACTTGGGAGCCTTTTCCTGTATCCATGAGTACCCATCTCCAGCCCTGACTGGATGCGGGCATGGGTCCTGCAGCCCTGTGTGGAATGAGGCCCTAAACCGCTTCTCCTCTGGTGGCCCAGGAGGTAAGTGGGGGATTATGGACGTGCAGCACCTAAGCGGTGGCCTGCTGTTTTTAAACATCGTGTGTGCTTGTCCCTATTGTGTGCCCGCTCCTGCAGTCACCTGCTGTCCCATGTTGTCACTTCCGCTTCCCTGGTCTTGCTGGGTCTCCCAGGTGGCACTGCCCCTCCTGTCCCTCTTCCTTCCTTCCCTAGGCTGCCTTCCCTGTCTTGTCTGTTTCCCGGCTTTTGTCGTCTGCTTCCCTCAGCTTATTTCACTTCTCTCATCTGCTTCCTGTCCCCTTGACCTCTGTCCTTCATCCCATGGTCTGCGTCCCCTCTTTTCACCTGCTTGCCCCATTCTGCTGTCCGCTTCCTCACCGCCGCCTCTTCTTCCCCATCTCCGTGCCCATGGCCTCACGTTGCTGCCTTCATGGCTGCTGTAGCCCACTGAGTTTGGACCCGCTTTAAACCATCTTTACTTGAACAGATCCTCGTGCTTCTGTTAACATAGGTGGAGGCAGAGGCCAGGAAGGCAGGCTGGCCTGTAGCCCTTCCAGGGCCTCTGGCGTCATGCCGCAGGGCAACCTCACACCTCTTACCTGTTGGTCTGAAGTGTTTTCTTGGAGTCCCACTAGGAACTCTCAGCAGAGGTTGGGAGGTGAGGAGCTAGGCACTGGGTTCAGGAATCAGGGCTCTCCCAGGGACATCAGGTGTGGAGCGTTTTTCTCTCCACTTCTCACCAGGAATGGCCAGAGCACTTCTGGCCCCAAAGCCTAGTTTCCTTAGGTTAATTCTGGTTTTGATGTCGATTTGGGGAGCAGAGGTTCCAGGACATAGCTGTGGCTTCCCTTTGGAGGACTCTGAAGACCTGGGAGATCATTGGTCAGTGCATCAGAGGATTGGGAGCTTAGAAGTCACAGAAGAGCAATCCTGGGCAAAGGGGGACAGAATGAGCTTCCCACAGTTACCAGGTAGCTGTGTGACTCTCGAGCTAGAAAATCTGCCTCTCTCTGTCTCATTTTCATCATCTATAAGGTGGGATAATAAGTCTGTCTCCTCAGGTTGTGGAATGGAGGAAATGAGGTGATACATTTGCCTGGCATGTAGCAAACACTGGAGCAACATGAGTCTTTTTTTTTTTTTTAATGTTTATTTTTTAGTTGTAGGTGACAGAATATCTTTATTTTATTTTTATGTGGTGCTGAGGATCGAACCCAGTGCCTTATGCGTGCTAGGCAAGCACGCTACCACTGCGCCATAATCCCAGCCCCCAACATGAGTCTTTAGAATGGTGTTTTGCAATAAGTAGAAGGGAATATAACCTTCCCTACATCACTCTGTCACAATGGCAAAATCCATTCAGGTAAATGACTAGATGTTTTATTATTTGTTCTTCAGAATATTTAAAAGGAAACTTTGCTAACATCAGCCTTTTTTCTGAACCACAGATCCCTTAAATACTGATCAGACGTAGCAAGTCTTTGTCCAGGTTTTTACAACTGGTGTCCACCTTAGGCTACCAAAAGTTCCATATCCCAAAGGATTATTCTCTCATCTTCTTAGCCTTCAGATTATTTTTTGCCTTTTCTTTTCACATTTTTATTGGTACATTATAGTTGTGCATGATGGTGGGATTTGTTTTTACATATTTATATGTGCACACTGTATAACAACATACTTCGGCCAGTATCACTCCCCGGCACTTCCGTTCTCCCTCCCTCTGGTGCTTTTCTTCTACTTAACCTCCCTTTGCTCTTTTTTTTTTTTTTGGTTCTGGGGATTTCCTCAGGGGCACTCAACCCCTGAGCCACATCCCCAGCCCTCTTTTGTGTTTTATGTAGAGACAGGGTCTCACTGAGTTGCTTAGCACCTTGCCCTTGCTGAGGCTGGCTTTGAACTCACAATTCTCCTGTCTCAGCCTCCCTAAGTGCTGGGATTACAGGCTTGAGCCACCGCGCCCAGCTCCTTTGCTCTTCATGAGATCCGCCCCCACCTTTCTTTTCCTTTTTCCTCTCTAGCTTCCACATATGAGAGAAATCTTAAGACCCTTGACCTTCTGAGTTTGACATATCACGCTTAACATAATGGTCTCTAGTTCTATCCATTTTTCCTGCAAAAGACAGAACTTCATTTTTCTGTATAGTTGAGGAGAACTCCATTGTGTATCTCTACCACATTTTCTTTATCCATTCACCTATTGATGGACACATAGGTTTATTCATTCCATAGTTTTTTTGGCTATTGTGAATTGCGCTCCTATAAACATTAATGTGGCTGTATAATTATAGTATGATGACTTTGATTATTTAAGATATGTACTGAGATGTGCAATACCTGGGCTATATGGTGCTTAGCCTTTTGAGGAACCACCATACTGATTGTACTAATTGTACACCATACTGGTTGTACTAATTTACAGTCCCACCAGCTGTAAAAGTGTTCCTTTTTTTTTTTTTTTGGTACTAGAGATTGAGCTCAGGGGCACTCAACCACTGAGCCACATCCCCAGCCCTATTTTGTGTTTTATGTAGAGACAGGGTCTCACTGAGTTGCTTAGCGCCTCGCTATTGCTGAGGCTGGCTTTGAACTCGTGATTCTCCTGTCTCAGCCTCCCTAAGTTCTGGGATTACAGGCTTGCATCACCACGCCTGGCCCTTTATTTTTTAAACAGCAGAATGCATTTTGATTCATTGTACACAAATGGAGCACAACTTTTCATGTACCTAGGATATTTTTGTCTATCTCATTTCATCATCTTCCTGCCCCTGTGTCCCATTCCCTCCTTTCCCTCCCCTTTGACCAAAGTTCCTCCATTCTTCCCATGCCCCCAACCCCATTATGGATTAGCATCCACTTATCAGAGAGAACATTCAGCCTTTGGTTTTGTGGGATTGGCTTACTTCGCTTAGCATGACATTCTCCAACTCCATCCATTTACCTGAAAATGCCATAATTTTATTCTCTTTTATTGCTGAGTAATATTCCATTGTGTATGGCAGCCACATTCCAAGTTTTCTAAGGAATCTCCATACTGCTTTCCATAGTGGTTGTACCAATTTGCAGTCCCACCAGCAATGTATGAGCATGCCTTTCCCCCCACATCCTCACCAACACTTCTTGTTGTTTATATTCTTAGTAACTGCCATTCTGACTGGAGTGAGAGGAAATCTTAGAGTAGTTTTGATTTGCATTTTTCTAATGGTGAGAGATGTTGAACTCTTTTCATATATTCATTGATAGATTGTATATCTTCTTCTGAGAAGTGTTTGTTCAGCTCCTTAGCCCATTTATTGATTGGGTTGTTTTTTTGGTGTTAAGTTTTTTGGTTTTTTTAAATTTTTTTTAGTTGTTGATGGACCATTATTCATTCATTTATTTTTATGTGGTGCTGAGGATCGAACCCAGCGCCTCACACATACGAGGCCAGCGCTCTACCACTGAGCCACAACCCTAGCCCCGTGGTGTTAAGATTTTTGAGTTCTTTATATATCCTGGAGGTAAGTGCTCTCTGAGATGTGCATGTAGCAAAAATTTGCTCCCAGAATGTAGGCTCTCTTCCCCTCATTGATTCTTTTGCTGAGGAAAAGATTTTTAGTTTGAATCCATCCCATTTATTGATTCTTGACTTTATTTCTTGGCCTTTAGGAGTCTTGTTTAGGAAGTCAGGGCCTAATGACATGTGATGAAGGTTTGGGCCTACTTCTTCCTCAATTAGGCACAGGGTCTCTGGTCTAATTCCCAGGTCCTTGATCCACTTTGAGTTGAGTTTTGTGCATAGTGAGAGAGAGTGGTTTAGTTTCATTTTGCTGCATATGGATTTCCAGTTTTCCCAGCACCGTTTGTTGAAGAGGCTACCTTTTCTCCAATGTATGTTTTTGGCAGTTTTATCTAGTATGAGATAACTGTATTTATGTGTCTTGTGTCTCTCGTCTTGTGTCTTCTATTTTATACCACTGGTCTACATGTCTATTTTGGTGCCAATACCATGCTATTTTTGTTTCTCTAGCTTTTATAGTATAGTTTAAGGTCTGGTATTGTGATGCCTCCTGCTTTACTCTTCTTGTTAAGGATTGCTTTAGCTATTCTGGGTCTCTTATTTTTCCAAATGAATTTCATGATTGCCTTTTCTATTTGTATAAGGAATGATATTGGGATTTTAATTGGAATCACACTGAATCTGTATAGTGCTTTGGGTAGTATGGCCATTTTGACAATATTGATTCTGCCTATCCAAGAGCATGGGAGATCTTCCCATCATCTAAGGTCTTCTTCAATTTCTTTCTTTAGTGTTCTGTAGTTTTCATTATAAAGGTCTTTCACCTCTTTTGTTAAATTGATTCCCAAGTATTTCATTTTTTTTGAGGCTATTGTAAATGGGGTAGTTTTCCTAATTTCTCTTTCAGAGGATTCATCACTGATGTATAGAAATGCATTTGATTTGTAGGTATTGATTTTATATCCTGCTACTCTGCTGAATTCATTTATTAATTCTAGAAGTTTTCTGGTGGAATTTTTTGGATCCTCTAAAGAATTATGTAAGCAAATAATGATAATTTGAGTTCCTTTTCCTATTAGTATCTCTTTAATTTCTTTTGTCTAATTGCTCTGGCTAGCATTTCAAGGACTATATTGAATAGAAGTGGTGAAAGAGGGCATCCCTGTCTTATTCCCATTTTTAGAGGGAATGCTTCCAATTTTTCCCCAGTGAGGATAATGTTGGCTTTTGGTTTACGATGTTGAGGTATGCTCCTACTATCCCTGGTTTTTCTAGTGTTTTGAACATGAAGAGGTGCTGTATTTTGTCAAATGCTTTCTCAGCATCTATAGCATCTCAGCATCACATCTATTGATGTGATGAATTATGTTTATTGATTTCCGTATGTTGAACCAACCTTGGATACCTGGGATGAAACCCACTTGACTGTGGTGTACTATCTTTTTAATATGTTTTTGTATGTGATTTGCCAGAATTTTATTGAGAATTTGTGTGTAAATGTCCAGGGATATTGGTCTGAAGTTTTCTTTCTTTGATGTGTCTCTGTTTGGTTTTAGAATCAGGGCAATACTAGCCTCATAAAATGAGCGTGGAAGGGTGCCCTCCATTTCTATTTCATGGAATAATTTGAGGAGTGTTGATATTAATTCTTCTTTGAAGGTCTTGTAGAATTCGGCTGAGAATCCGTCTGGCCCCGGGCTTTTCTTGGTTGGTAAGCTTTTGATGGCTTCCTCTATTTCCTTGCTTGAAATTGATCTGCTTAAGTTGCGTATGTCCTTCTGATTCAGTTTGGGCAGATCATATGCCTCTGAAAGTTGTCAGTGTCTTTGGGATTTTCTATTTTACTGGAGTATAAATTTTCAAAATAGTTTCTAATTATCTTCTGTATTTCATAGTGTCTGTCGTGGTATTTTCTTTTTCATCTCGAATTTTAGTAATTTGAGTTTTCTCCTTTTTTTTCATTAGAGTGGCTAAGAGTGTATCAATTTTATTTCTTTTTTCAAAGGACCAGCTTTTTGTTTTATCAATTTTTTGAATTATTTCCTTTGTTTCAATTTCATTGATTTCAGCCCTGATTTTAATTATTTCCTGTGTTCTATTTCTTTTGGTGTTGATTTGTTCTTCTTTTTCTAGAGCTTTGAGATGTAATTCAGGTCATTTATTTGTTGACTTTTTATTTCTTTAATTTTTTAATTTTTTTTTTGGGGGGGGGGTACTGGGAATTGAACTCAGGAGCACTTGACCACTGAGCCACATCCCCAGCCCTATTTTGTGTTTTATGTAGAGACAGGGTCTCACTGAGTTGCTTAGCACCTCTCCGTTGCTGAGGCTGGCTTTGAACTCATGATTCTCCTGTCTCAGCCTCCCTAAGTGCTGGGATTACAGGTCTGTGCCATTGCGCCCGGGTGACTTTTTATTATTTTAATGAATGAGGTCAATGCAATAAACTTTCCTCTTAACACAGCCTTTATAGTGTCCCAGAGATTTTGATATGTTGTATCAGAGTTCTCGTTTACCTCTAAACTCGTTTACTTTTTTTTTTAATCTCCTCCCTGATGTCTTCTGTTATCCAAGCATCATTCAATAGTGTATTAGTCTCCAGGTGATGGAATAGCTTCTGTTTTTTATTTTATCATTGATTTCTAATTTCATTCCATTATGGTCTGATAGAAATCAAGGTAATACCTCTATTTTTTTTTGTATTTGCTAAGACTTGCTTTGTGCCATAATTGGTGGTCTATTTTACTTATTATTTTTTTATTTTTTTAATTTTTGGTACCAGGGATTGAACTCAGGGGTATTTGACCACTAAGCCACTTCCCCAGCCCTATTTTGTGTTTTTTTTTTTTTTTTATGTAGAGACAGGGTCTCACTGAGTTGCTTAGCGCCTTGCCGTTGCTGAGGCTGCCTTTGAACTTGCAATTATCCTGTCTCAGCCTCTCAAAGTGCTGGGATTACAGGCATGTGCTACCACATCATATTTTTCTATTAGAAAAAATAGACCATGCTATTTTTTGCTAAGAAAAAAGTGTATTCACTTGTTGGTGGATGAAATATTCTGTATATGTCTGTTAATTCTAAATGATTGATTGTATTTTTGAGTCCTGTGGTTTCTTTGTTTAGTTTTTGTTTGGAAGATCTGTCCAGTGGTGACAGAGATGTGTTAAAGTCACCCACACGATAATATAGACTCTATCTAAAAAATAGAGGCATTACCCTGAATTCTATCAGACCATAATGGAATGAAATTAGAATTTCATTAAAATTCTCTAGCCCAATAATTCTCTAAATTGAGAAGGGTTTTTTTGATATACGTGGATGTGCTGTTGTTCAGGGCATAGATGTTTATGATGGTTATGTCTTGTTGACATATGGTTCCCTGAAGCAGTATGAAATGTCCTCCTTTATTCCTTCTGACTAACTTTGGTTTGAAGTCTACTTTATTTGATATGAGGATGGAAACCCCTGCTTGTTAAGGTGATCCATTTGAGTGGTATGTTTTTTCCTATCCTTTCACTTTCAGTCCGTGGATGTCTTTTTCTATGAGATGAGTCTCTTGAAGGCAGCATATTGTTGGTTGTTTGTTTTTGTTGTTGTTTTTTTTTAATCCAATCTGCCAGTCTGTGTCTTTTGGTTGGAGAGTTTAGGCCATTAATGTTCAAGGTTATTATTAAAATATGGTTTGTATTCCTGGTCATTTTGGTTTATTTTTGGTTTTAAACTTGACTTGGTTTCTCCTTTGGTTGACTTTTCCTTTAGTGTAGTACTTCCCTTTGCTGATTTTCATTGTTGTTTTTCATTTCCTCCTCATGAAATATTTTGTTGAGAATGTTCTCTAGTGCAAGCTTTCTCATTGTAAATTCTTTTAACTTTTGTTTATTGTGGAAAGTTTTTATTTTGTCATCAAATCTGAAGCTTAGCCAGGCGTGGTGGCTCAAGCCTGTAATCCCAGCACTTAGGGAGGCTGAGACAGGAGAATTGCGAGTTCAAAGCCAGCCTCAGCAACGGCAAGGCGCTAAGCAATTCAGTGAGACCCTGTCTCTACATAAAACACAAAATAGGGCTGGGGATGTGGCTCAGTGGTTGAGTGCCCTTGAGTTCAATCTCTAGTACCAAAAAAAAAAAAAAAAAAACTAAAAAAAAAATCTGAAGCTTAATTTTGGTGGATATAAGATTCCTGGTTGGCACCCATTTTCTTTGAGAGCTTGGTATTTGTTGTCCCAGGATCTCTTGGCTTTGAGGGTCTGAGTTGAGAAATCTGAGATCCGAGTTGGTTTCCCTCTGTATGTAATCTGAACTTTCTCTCTTACAGCTTTTAAAATTCTATCCTTATTGTGTATGTTAGGGATTTTCATTATAGTGTGCCTTGGTGTGGATCTGTTGTGGTTTTGTACATTTGGTGTCCTATAAGCCTCCTGTATTTGGTTTTTCAATTCATTCTTCATGTTTGAAATTTTCTGATATTATTTCATAGAAGAGATTATGCATTCCTTTGGTTTGTACCTCTGTGCCTTCCTCTAGCCCAATAATTCTTAGATTTGGTCTTTTCATGTTATCCCATAATTCCTGGATGTTCTGTTCATGTTTTCTTACTATCTTTATTGTGTGGTTAAGTTTATTTTCAAGATTGTATATTTTATCTTCATTGTCTGAGGTTCTGTCTTGCATGTTATCTGGTCTGTTAGTGATGCTTTCTACTGAATTTTTTATTTGGTTTATTGTTTCCTTCATTTCAAAGATTTGTGTTGTCCTCCCCCCCCCCCCCGAGTATCTCTTCCTTGAAGTAATCTTTTGCTCCCTGTATTTGCTCTCTAATCTCTTTGTTGGAGTGATCAATGGTTGCCTGTAATTGCTCTCTTATATTATTCTGTGCTTCACAGATCATTTCACTTACGTACGTTCTGAACTCCTTCTCTGACATTTCATCTACTGTGCTATCCGTGGACTCTGTTGTTGCAGCATCTTGGTTTGTTTGGGGCATTTTCTTCCCTTGTGTTTTCACGTTGTTCATATGTCTTCCCCTCTAGCAGTGCTGATCTGAGGTGCTACAGTTTCTACCCTATAATCTTGTAGTGTCCCTGCAGGTTACCAATACCTCACCTCTGGTGTAACCGGACCTTCAGGGACCTTGGGGATGATCTTCCTGGTCCTGGTTGTTGTCTCTAGGCATAAGTAGACAGGGACAGCTGCTGGTTGGTAGATGGGGGGCCACAGTGCAGTTGGTCTCCTCCTCCTCCTCTGCACTTCTGGACAGAGTCAGTCTGCTCCACCTCCTCCGTGTGTCGGGCCAGTCTCAAAAGTTTACCTTTTTCACCACATCCTCTGTTGCATTTATCATTATTTGTGTTCTTGACAACTGCAGTTCTAGCTGGTGTGAGATGAAATCTCAGAGTATGGTTTTGATTTGCATTTCTGTAATTGCTAATGATTTTGATCATTTTTTCATGCATTTGTTGGTCATTTGTATTTCTGCTTTTCAGAAGTGTCTGGTTAATTCATTTGCCCATTTATCAGTTGGGCTGTCTAATTTTCTGGTGTTAAGTCTTCTGAGTTCTTTATGTATTCTGGATATTAATTCTCAGAAGAGCAGCTGACAAAGATTCCCTCCCATTCTGTGGGTTCTCTCTTCACCTTCCTAAGTGTTTCCTTTGCTGTGCAGCTTTTTAATTTGATGCTGTCACATATATTAACTCTCAAAAAGCCTTTAGTTTAAAAATTATACTTTGTGGCTGTGGTGGGACAGCAGATGAGGATAGTGGGAGATAGTTATTCCCTGTGTAGTCTCAGAGCTGGAGGGGAGGAGGGTCCTGCAAGGTCATGGGACCACAGCCAGGAGACAGCGACTGAGGTGCTGTATTTCAGAGACAAGGGCAGGTATTGATTTGTAGATACCCTGGCTAAAGTGCCAGAGTGTGTCACTTCACAGGTGGTGAAGGAAAGAGAGAACACATTACAAGCCTGAGCGGTAGGGACAGAGGATTTGTCTTCCATTTCAGATTGCTCAACACTCCTGTGAAGGTCCGTTTCAGTGGTTCCAGTTCTTTGAGCAAGTCATCAAATCACCAGCAAAAGTTGTGTTCACCTGATCCCAAGACCCTGAGAGCTACCCAGTGGGACTCTGGTGGGGAAGGATCTGGCTTCCCTCTTCCTTGGCTCTTTGTTCCTCTCTGTCACAGGATGGTGGAGTCCATTTGTTGTTGAAACTGCAAAAAAAGTCTTGAACCCTCAAGAAGGTCAAGCTGGTAAATATATCCCAAGGATGCCTCCCAGGCCCTGTGGGAGAAGTGAATCTGCTCTCTGAAGGGAGTTGGGATCTGCTCTGGTGAATGGGAGAGGTGGCGTGGGGCGGTTTCCTGTGGCAGTTCTGCTCACTGCCTGCTCCAACCTGTGGCTGCAGCATCTTGCTGGAGTGCGCGGTGCCTCACGCCTCCCCAGCAGCAGGACAGGCCACGCTGCTCAGGCCCCCCTGGAAAAGCAGAGACACATCAAACACCCGCTCCTACGTACGATCTGATGAAATTCTCCATTTCCGCTCCAAATTGAATTCCTCCCAGAGGATATGAGCAGCTCCTGGGAATAATGAAGGTGCTCCTTCCTCCTCTGCTTGAAGCATGTTTTAGATTAATGTAGGCAGCCTTCTAATCTGGGTGGGGAGGTAGCGTTAAGGAGCAGTCTTGAGGAACTCTTCAGATCAGACATCATCTTTTTAGTGTCAAGAGCGGGCGGCAGGCATGCAGTTGGCTGGCCTCTGCAGGAAGCAGCCTCTGCCAGGACGGTGGCCTCCTGGGGAAGGACAACACGTGGCCTGCCTGCCCACCTCCTCCAGCAGATGGTGGAGGCAGCAAGCAGGAGGGAGACTCACAGCCTCACCTTCCTGGCCGCCAGTGACTCCAAAGAGAAAGAAATGAAGGAACACGTTTTAGGACGGAGGTGTTACTGAAGGGATTATCTTCTATCTGTAGTGACAGACCCTTTTGTGGGGAGAGAAACTCCATTTCCCAGTGGTCCTTGTCAGAGTGAAGACTGATGACAGGCTGGTAGGACCCTGAGTAAGATCCTGAGGACGCAGGCTGTGGGACTCAGCTGCAGTAAATGCGCCTAGAATGAATAGGTGAACATCAAAGTCAAGGTGGTAGTGGAAAACTACCTGTGTGCTCTGTTGAAGGTGGACATGAGGTAGTTTATCCAGTGGTGAAGGAATACTCAGCATTGCCCTCAAAGTAGGCTTAAAAGCATGGCTTTACTTTTTTTCACTTGCTGTTGAAGAAAAGCAGTTTTGGAAAAAAAGGAGGATAGTGATTTTAAAAGTCTGCTTACCTTGAGAAATTCTCACAGGACAAAAAGGGAAGGAACTTCTTGAAAGAATATTCTATTGATCCTTTTATGTTGTAATTTTGTTCATACCCTTGAGAACGATTGTCAAAACCTAACACTGATTTTAATTTAGTTTTAAGAAAGAAGCCATTTCCTTCTGAGGGAAATAGCCCCAGAGGACCCCATATGTGAAGTCCGGCATTAGAGGGCAGACCTGGCTCCTGGAGGCTTGAGGGCCAGGGTTCCAACAGGAAAGTCGCCTTAGGGAGAAGCTATGTTTCCACTGATGACAGGGTCGATTGTATCAAGTCCAGGGCCCACCGGGCGGATGTTTAAACTTCAGTCTTTGTCAGGAGACGGTAGAAATACATTTGTCCCAGACTGGAAGAAAGGATGAGGATGGAAGCGGGAATCAAATTGAATTCCGCAATGTCAGGGTCCACCCAGAGGCGCCCAGGCCGGGGTGGTGCCTCCAGTGTGCGGAAGGGTGAGGGAGGAAGTCTGGTGGAGACACAGGACTGTGCAAGGCGAAAAATGCAAGGGCAGGAAGGTGAAATGCCAACCCCAGCTGCTTTCCTGCATTCCTTCAGGCTGTAGCAGACTGCTGTATTTGCGTAAATGGGCCTTAGCTGGTCTTCCCCTGGGACAAAGCAGCAGGCCTCCCCCTAGACAGCAGAGGCCTTTTCTTCCTGAATGGTTTTGTTGGGATTTCAGTCATCATGTAGAACCTTCCTGGCCTAAGTCGATGGTCAGCTGCCAGGTCTCCGAACCAACATGCCCATTCTCTGGCTGGGGGACCCTTCCCAAGCAGGCTTATCTCTGAGCCTGTGTTATCGGCCTGGAGTTTCTTCTGCTTTGTTTTAGCCAAAAGGGTGAACTGCTGCCAGCAGTATGTCTGGAATGTTATTTACTTGGTACATTTCTGTGGCTTTTCTCGTAGCATTGCACATGCCAGAGCCTGGGGTCATTTACTTGAAAATGCCAGGTTGCACAGTTTGTCTTCTCAACCGGTAACTTTCTCAGTAAGGGGAAGGCAGCTCCTGTGTCTCTCCCTTCCTTTCTCCCTCCCTCCCTCCTTCACATCTTCACATACACGTGTGTGTACGTACATACACGCACACGCACACACTCATTTTCCTGAGTTAGTGATCTCATGGTGGGATTGCCCCCCTTTGTCCACGGAGCCTCCCTCTACTCTAACTTGGGTTTCTGTGGACTCCGGAGAGCCCAGCAGAGGCCCTTGCATTTGCGCGCCTGCGCTATTAATACTTCACACGAAAGCTGTCAACTTCAGCAGACGGAGTCCTGCAATTGTGTTGAGTGTGCTGAACAGAATGGGTGGTGATGTGCAAGGGAGATCTGGGTGGGGTTCTCTCCAGTGGTGGCCGTGGGGGCGGATGAGAAATCTACAAGGAGTCTTGGCTTGTGCAGAGCTGACATGATGGCAAACAAGTGGCTTTTGCAAGGAAGAACCGGTGTGTGCAGTTTCTTAATCTTAGAGGTTTCACAACTGAGTTTGTTCAATTGATGAAGAAGAGATTTTTAGAGAAGGAATTCTTGATTAAGAAGACTGTGAACAAGTCCTGGATGAAGGGTAATGCTGGGTGGAAGCCGCGTAAGAGTTCTGTTTGCCCTTCTTTCCTCAGCCCCCTTCCTCCCCTTCACTCATCTATGCAATTTTAATCATGGTATTTGGGGTTTTAAAACAACGTATGGAAAATGGATTAGATGAATCTCCCGAGCTGGTGCCAGCCCTGGGGCCATTTGCACACCTGGGTGGGTTAACTCCCTACCTTCTCCAACCCCCCAATCATTTTGTTAGGTCATGCCAATCTGTAAGTGCCTACAGAGTCCGCTATAAATCTTTGTTTTCCAGAAACTCAGCCCTTATCTGAGTCTCTTGGAAACCTCCCACGTAGGGCGCTTGTTGGATTGTTAACTTCCGCCAGCCCCAGTGTGCAGTGGAAAACTCTGGGTCCCATTCTTTTTTGCCTTCTCCTGTCCTTATGCATGACTTCCCACTTGTGTCAGCTGCTGGGATTGGGGCTGAAGGGTCATCTTTGATCACTGGCCGGACTGTGGCTTCACATCCCCACAGCTGCCCTTCCCTTACAGTCCAGCTTTCAGAGCAGGTGCCGCATTGTCTGCAGTGTTCTCCGTATAAAACCTTGGTGCAGGTTGCCTACTACAGGCAGTAGCCACTTGATGACGGGGACAACTGCTGGTAGAAATGGCAGCCTGAACTGCTGCCAGAAGTGTAAACTGCCACTTTATTTAGGTCTGAAAGCGCCTCACTATAGTTGCTCAGTCATGATCTAGCATGCACGCTGTAACCACAGGCCTGGCTCGCTGGGCTGAGAATGCTGCCCCGTGGGGTGGCCACAAGGACAGGCTCTAACAGGACTGCATGTTTGCTCTCCCGTTCTCCACAGCCCACACATCATCTTCCTCTCTCAAAGCACCTTGACAGGCATGAACCACCTCTGTGGGACCCGTCTCTGCCATGAAATTGCTCACGCCTGGTTTGGCCTCGCCATCGGGGCCCAGGACTGGACAGAGGAATGGCTCAGCGAAGGATTCGCCACTCACTTGGAGGACGTGTTCTGGACCAAAGCACAGCAGGTGGGCTTAAAGTGACCCTGAGTATTTCCCTACCCAGGGTCGAGTTCCACATGCAGTCATTCACTCATTCATCAGATACATACTGAGTCTACTAGGCACTGTTTTTATTAGGAAGATGGCTGTGTAAATCAGAGAGACAAGAGCCTGCTCCCCGCAGTTCCAGAGATGAAAAAGAGAATAGACAAGCAAACAAAGTAGCAGCGTGCTGATGGTGAGGAGGACTGTGGGAGAGACCAGCCCCATAGAGAGTGAGGGCCAGGGGGCGCTCTCTAGAAGGTGGTCAGAGAAGGCCTCTGGTAAGGAACCGTTTGGGCTGAGATGTGAGCATTTCTTTGTGATTGTGGTGACATTGACCCTGTGTTTCAAAGAATCAGCGTAAGATGTGAATCAGAAGTCAGGATCTTGGCTGTCTGCTGGCAGATGATGAAGGAAGAACGAAGCAGCTGGTGGTGTGGCTAGGGAGCACTGAGGACTACAGCACAACTGCCACCAGCTCTGACCAGCTGACATGTTGAGGGAGGGGCTCCATACAGCCTGGGCTTCTAGTTTTTTAAGGAAATCCATAAATCAGAATTTTTATGTGACATTTACTAATTTAAAAAATATGTAAGTCAGGGGACGGGGAAGTGTAGCTCAGTGGGAGAGCATGTGCTTAGCATGTAAGGCCCTGGGTTCAGTCCTCAATGCCAAAAGCAAAAAAAAAATATGTATGCAAATCAGACATACCTAGTGGCCAGATCTGGTCAATGTGCATCAATTTTGCAACCTCTACTTCAATGAATTGGCCATCAGTTCTGGTGAGGATATGGCAGCTAACCTGCTTCCTGAATACTTCTCAGTTCCTAATATTTGGATCACTTCTTCTCTGTACCATCTCTGCCTCTTACACATTGGACTATTTGGCATTTTTTAAATCTCAAGTGTGTGCATACCTGTATGATTTTGTTCAACACAGTTCTGCCTGTTGACATCTCTGTATTTCACTAACCAACTTGAGGTTTGTTCTCGGGATGGCCCATGTCCACCCATAGTTGTCAACACTGCCTGTGCTCATCAGCTTTCCTTGCTCTGACCAAAATACCCTGCAGACAGCTTAGTGGAGGAAAAGCTGACTTTCACTAATGGTTTCAGAGGTTCAGTCATGGCGGGCCACTGCTCTCCACTTGAGATGAGGCTGCACGTGGCAGAAGGGCATGGCAAAGGAAAGCTGCTCACCTCAAGGCCTCTTTTTCTCATTTTCTTCTTCTTCCTTCTACTGTGTGATTTTCTCATCCTCACAGCTCAGACTAGGCCCTCTTTCACAGTGAACCTGTGTCACGCGCATGCTGTCCTCTTTGACCATGGCTGTGGAGCTAGAGCATGTACACGCGGAGAGCCACTGGCTAGACAGGGGAAGGGGCAGGTTCTGCGCTGGACCAGGCTTTGCCTCCCAGCTCGGCTGTTTGCCAGCTTTCTGAGTAGAAGTGGGACGTCGCCCTGGTGAGCTTAGCAGTATCGGACACATGCAAGAAGTGCCTATTCTCTTCCTCTTGGATTTCCCACCACCTTGCTCATAAATAGATGTCCAGCAAGGGTTCAATATCAATGTACTGTCATGATCTCCTCCCTGGGCTTCCATTCTGAGGCAGTCACATTGGTGCTTTGGCAACTGTATGTCTTAGGTATCTGATAATGGTACCTCTGTCCTTTATCTTCTGCATCCCAAGAGAAAGCTCTTCCTTGACCCTTCCCCCACCTGCACTTCCAGGTGGTCACTCCTTTGTTTGCTTGCTTGGTCCTGCATGTAACTGCTTTGATTATGTCCCTGCCCCGACAGAGGCAGGCTTGGCTGCGTGTCACAGGTACTTTCCGGGTCCACTCCGCTCCACCCATGGGATAAGAAGAGCTGTCAGTGGAAGGAAGGAGAAAATGAGGCAGAGAGGGCAATGGCAGTCCCTGTGAGTGTTCTGAGCTGGAGAGGCCAGGTCCCAGCGCATCCTGAAACCCTCTGTGGAGGGGCGGCTTCTGCCGTTCTCCAGCCCCTCACCCCTGAAGCTGCCCCAGGGGTCAGCCCACCACATATCAGCAAACCCTCTGGAGAAGCTGGGAGCAGGCATTGGTGGCGGTGGTCTCCTGCTGCCCTGGAGACCATGCTCTGGGGCACAGCAAAGCGGGGAGTGAGAACCACTGAATACAGAGATGGAACCTGATGTTCCCCTCAGGTGACATCCAGAGGGACAAGGAAGTTGAATTAGCAGATGGAACCACACAGCCCACCAACAACAGGATGAAGTCCAGACTGCTCCACTGGTATATTAGTGTACAGTCACCAGCTGCCAACGTCCAGTACTGCAGACCACAGGTTTCAAGCAAAGACGTTCCTCCTGACCCATTTCTAGCAGCTGGCAGTCCACGAGGAAGCTACCCTTGGGTTGGTTTCTGGGCAGGCTTCTCTTCTGGCTTGCTGAGGGATACCTTCTCGCTTGACCCTCTCATGGCCTTTCTGCCATGTTGGAGGAGAGTGGGCAAGTCTTCCCTTTTTTAATTAGCCCAAGTCCTACTAGATAAGGACCCCTCTTATGGCCTCATTTAACCTTAGTCACCTCCTTAAGGGCTCTATCCCCAAGTGCAGCCAGCCACATTGGGGTCAGGCCTTGAGCACGTACGGGGCAGTCTGGCCTACAGCAGATCCTCCACCCAGGTGCCCCCTCAGCACCTCTCCCTTGGCAGTCTTCTCCAGGCACAGTGTGCTCTTTTCCCACACACCCTGCACATGCCCTCCTGCTGCTGAGACCTGCTCCCTGATGACTCCCGTCCACCCCATGGAGAACTCAGGCACCTCCACCTCTGCAGGAAGCCTCTGACCCTACTGGTTGGCAAGGGGCACCTGGGTTTTTCCTTAACCTCTAACGTCACCTCTTAGTATCTAGCCCAGACTCTTCATGATAGAGGCTATGTCCATAATGTCCCCAGGGCCTATAAGAGACAGAGTAAAATACCTGTTAAATGAGTCTTTAGGACCTTTGATTTCCAGAGAGGCCTGTAGATCCTGCACATTCTCCCTCCATGGTGGGTATCCTTTGGCCCTCGTCAGAGAGATTGGGGCCACGTGGCCTTGTGAGCATGTTCATGTGACAGTAGCCGATTCTGACCCAGTGGGCAGAGTGTGAAGGCCTCCCCCTTTCACTAAGCTCAAGCAGTGTACTGTTTATGTGCAAACAGTCACCTGGGTCCCATTAGCAGACACTGCTGTAAGTAGTCCTGGATGGAACAGGGCTGGGAAGAGTTGGAGGTGAATGGAACCCCCATTCCCACCCCTGCAGAAAGACGAAGTAGGAAAGTGGGCTGGATGGGATCAAAGTAGAAATGCCCCTAAGGAAGCCCCCTCTCTCCAGGCCAGGCATGTGCCTAGGGAGTGGTGTGTTCCAGGACCAGGGCCCCCCCTGAACTGGCAGGCCTGGCTCTGCCTGCCAGTGTGGTGGAGCACGTGGTTGGGTCTTCCATTGAGGAGCCAAGAGGTTCCTTGGGCTCTGGCTTTTCTGAATGGGAACAAGGTGAGAGTAGGAGGGCAGGCCCTGTCATCCCCACAGAAAGCAAGAAGCCATATCAGGGGTCAGGTCTGACCAGTGCAGTAACTGTTTTGTGCACATGTGTTTGTGTCTGGCCCAAGCAGCTGACGCCTCATGAGGCCCAAGAGCGGCAAGAGCTGCGAGCCTGCCTGCGCTGGCGTCGCCTCCAGGATGAGCTGCGGGACTCCCCGGAGGACATGCAGGTGTTGAGGTAAAGCACTGCACACTCCTGTGGCCTCACCTCCTCTCCCCCACCCCTCCTTTCCTTCCAAGCTCTTCCAGGCCATCTGATGAGATCTACCCTGTTTCCTTTTCAAACCAAACCAGGCTGGGTTGCTCATCCTCCCAGGGATGTGAGTTTTGTGTTTTCAGGGTGGGGGTTTCAATTTGCCTTTTGACATTTTCCTGGTGTCTTTATTCAGGAAAAAACTAGCATGAGGCCATTTCCGGGACCAAATTCTCCGTTTGAAGTTCTAATAGTCACTTTATGTGGTGGAGAAGGTTGGGGTTTGGAGGCTTGGCAGACAGTAACCCTTTAAAGCCAAAGGAAAAAAATCTTTAGGAAAATATTGATTCCTAAGTGTTTAGCAGGAACAGATGTGCGAGTCAATGGGGCTTTTTGTTTCAGATGTAGCCCAGCAGGAAGCCAGTGCCCTCTCTCTGGGACAGTAGGAGGGGGCCACTCCCAGCTCCTGAGTTTTGTTTTTAGAGCATAGCTTATGGCTTGAAGGATTAATTCTTGCCGTTTTTCTATTTTGTCCCTTCCTGTTTTGTTCCTTTTCTTCACTACTCTAAATAGTTGTTTATCTGAAGCTATGTCACCAGGCCCCCTCCCCAGGAGCCAGGTTGCTATGGCAACAGTAGCCTCCATGGGCCCCATCTTGACTAGAGCCAAGTGTTTGGAGTCTGCAGTCACAGGGGTGGGAAGAACAGCCTTCCAGGAATCCCCTGTCCTTGTCCCATTTCAGATGGCCTCCCTGAAGGCTGACCTCCCTCCCTGCGCATAGGCCTGCCTTGGATGGTGCTGCTGTTGTGTTTTTAAATTGCCCCCCCACCACCACTGCTGACTGCAGCTGAGATGCCCCAGGAGGCAGAAGCCTGATGGAAACTCCCTAAACTGGCGGCACGCCAGGGAAGGAGGCTGGCAGGCTTTTGTGCAGGGCCCTGCCCTTCCCAAAGTAGAAGTGTGGTGTGCTTGCACGCCACCCGTGACCTCCTAAGCTGACCTGACCATTGTTTAGGAGAGACAGCTGGTGGGCACATGGCTGGGAGCTAGGAGACCCGTGGTGCCTCTGTTCCCTCAGCCAGTTTTTCCTGAGCCAGCAGGGTGGCTATCCCTTTGCCAGCTCGGACCCTGACCCTGCTCTCGTGGAGCGTCCACTTAGCAGAGCGCTGCAGCCCACTCTAGCTGCTCACAGGCAGTGAGCAGTGCTGGGAAAGGGTGGCGTTGTGGGTTCTGAACTCACTGCGGGCGTGTGCTCAGCCCTGCAGAGTGAGGGGCACTGTCCCTGAGGCAGGAAAGCCTGGAGGTGCTCTGTGGGCAGAAAGGAGGACCAGGCTGTGAGAAACGTGGAGCCAGGGCACAAGACCACGCTCCAGGTTCTACAGAACCTGCCACGGGGTCTTGAGCAGGGAAGGCGAGGGTCTGCGGGGGGTTCTTCCTGTGCGGCTCTGCTGCGGTGTGCGATGGGCTGCAGGCAGCAGACTAAGTCCTGGAGGGGTGTGGTGGCAAGAGGTCCTGGCAGGGCGGGACGTGTTGTGGCAGTCGAACTGGCAGGTCCGTGTTCAACTGAACATGAAGAGGGCAGTGAGGGTGTCCAGAAGGACTTGGTTCTCAGGTTGGCAGTTGGGTGGGCAGTGATGGCATTTATTAAGATGGCAAAAAAACTTTGGGGGGAACAGACTTTGGAGGGAAAAATAAAAGATTTTGGTTCCACATGTGCTTTGAGATTTCGGATAGCTGTTTAGTGTCAAGAACTCAGTGGGCGTGCAAGGCAGACACTCACTGGCGAGATCGAACATCCAGTCACAAAACCCTTAAAATTCTGAGCATGTCGCGATCACGAGGCAGAGAAGAAAGCAGAAGAGGTAGGTAGGAAGATGAGCCAGTCAGGGATCCGGGGACATGGTGTGTGCGGAAAGCGGGGACTGGGATCATGGAGGAAAGCGAAGAAGGTGAGAGAGGTGTGGAAGGAGAGAGAGAAGCGACCTTTGTCAGCACCCAAAGAAGAGTGTTTGCGACCTTGACATTGACGTGCTTGTTTATGAGTGGTGAAGAGGAAGCCAGGCTGACAGCTGACGTGGGCCGTGGGCGGATGGGGAGTCAGGAAGTGGAGCCAGTGCGTGTCCCTGGTGAGGGAGGGAGGTTGTGCTAGCGAGGGAAGCAGTCTGGGAAGGTGGCAGAGGGAGGCAGAGGGGAGAGGGATTTATTTTAAGTGGGGACCCAGGTGCGTGCTGAAGTGAGAGCCCTGTAACTACAAGTCCCTTCTCCTCTCAGACTCAGTTTCTCAAACTAAGAGATCCTTTCCCTTTTCCACGTCTCGGCCCCTTCAGTGCCTCTGGTTCTGTGTGGCCTTGGTCCTTTGGCTAAGAGTGTCATAACTAATATTAGTAGAATGTGCTTCCAAGTCATAAGCAAGGTGGGCACCCCCCTGGAAAGTCAGTCACGGACAAGGAAAATCTCATTATGACGTCCATGGGGCTGGGGTGGACCCAGCTTCGGGTGGCCGTGTTCTTTCCTTTGTATGTAGAGTTGAGCAAAAGAATACAGTATCTTTAGATCTTTGTACTGGAAGACTTATCATGACGCTTATTTTTCTTTGTCTTAATATTCAGAAATTGGGTTTGCCTAAACAGAGGCTAATGAAACAATTGCATTTGAAGGACTTGGTGAACGTCAGCAAGGGAAATATTCTTACCAGATGTGTTTACACAAGGAGGAAATGGTCCTAAACCTGCCCCAAATTGCAGTCTAGGTTTAGCTTATGCCCATCCCCAGGAATTCTTCCTTAAATGGGCAGAGAGAGCCTAGAAATTATTGAAAGTAAAAGAGCCAGGAGTGGTGGTGCATGCCTGTAATGCCAGCTGCTTAGGAGGCTGAGACAGGAGAGTTACAAATTTCAGGCAGCCCCAGCAACTTAGACACAGTCTTAAAATAAAAGAGAAAGGTCTGGTGGCATAGCTCAGTGGTAGAGCACCTTGGGTTCAACCCTTAGTACTGCAAAAAGAAAGAAAAAGAAGAACTAGAATCCTAGAAATTCATCCTCAAATTTCATCTTAATATGCAAATTAACCTGACAAAGAAGTTCTGTAAAACAGTACAGTGGTGGGAGATACTTCTTCCTCCCTCCCTCTCTCTTTCCTTTCTTCTTTCTGTCAAGATGCACCATGGTCTTGAAATGATGGACCAAGAACAATGTGAGGCTCAGTGTTGTCCCCATAGACTGCTCTGCCCTGACAGATCCTGTGAAGACTTCTCTTACGGTCCTTGCAGCAGCCTCAACATGGCTGACCACGCCTTCCTTCCAAGAACGTGCTCATCTCTCTGTTCTGCATGTCACAGTCTCCTAGATTGCTCACGACACTACTCACGCATTCTGCCCCACCTGCTTTGCTGGCAATTTAACATCATTTAAGTGACTTCAGGTTCAAGAAGACTGAATATTGTGTCCAGCATTGCACAGGTGATAAGGAGCAGAGCAGGCAGTTAGCATGGGGTTGAAACTCTCCCCTTTTCCTAGCCTATATCCCGCCCTCGAGGAGCTCAGCATAGCATTTAGTTGCATTAAAAAAAAAAGGGCCAGATGTCTTGAACTCTGGAAAGACATACAGATCAGAGTGACATGTGTATCTTTGTCTTTTAACACTTGAAATCTTTCAAAAGATTTCAAAAGATACTTAAAATTAAGCCGGGCACAGTGGCGCAAGCCTGTAATCCCAGCACTTAGGGAGGCTGAGACAGGAGAATCGCGAGTTCAAAGCCAGCCTCAACAATGGCAAGGTGCTAAGCAACTCAGTGAGACCCTGTCTCTACATAAAACACAAAATAGGGCTGGGGATGTGGCTCAGTGGTCGAGTGCCCCTGAGTTCAATTTCCAGTACCCCCCCCCAAAAAAAAGATACTTAAAATTTAAAACTCTGCATTCTGTTGGTTATAGACACAGAAGTAGCAGCAAAGTGAGAAGAGAAAAACCTGAAGGTGGTTTTAGCTCTGACTCACTGGTTTCAGTGATTTACAGGAACTGGTTTCCATTTATACCTTTCATACATGCAGTGTTGAGTCAGGGCCTCGCCAATGTGTCTGAGAGTGGCTTCACAGGGAGTTCCACTGCGTTGCTGCAGCTTCTCGTGTCTCCTCGCCTGCTCAGCCTCCTGGGATGCTCAGAGTTGCCGGATGCTGTAGGTCACATTAATGGCTCCTTGCCTTTTCTCATTTGTTAATTATTAAAGATGTCTTTGCACACAGGAGACCACAGTGGCTCCCTCCAGACCCTGCCTCCTTCTCCACCAACCCTGGCAGGAGAGCTCCTGGGAGCAGTCTGACTGGTGGTGGTGCTGCTTCCTGCCAGGCTGCCACTGCTGGGCTGCCTCCTGTCATCCTCCCTGGCTGGAGGCTCCTTTCTTGCCCAGTGCAGCAGTGTGGCTCCTGCCAAAGAAGATGCCAGGGGGCTTCTCAGGGCTCCCCTGTCTCATGTCTCTAGGGTACAGCTGGATTCCAGCAGCTTCTCTAAGTGCTTTCAGTTAGCATTTTCTGACAGGCCCCTGGGATGGAAGAGCTACAAGGGCAGGGTCAGGAGAAATCTCTGTTGGTTTTTATTGTTTGTGATTTATTATCACTTCTCCTTTTTTTCTGGATTCATTGTTAAAATCAAGCTCACACCTAGAAAAAGGTTAAAACAGATCATGTTAAGAAGGCGCTGACAGGCGGGAGTCTGATGTAGCTCTTCCCCTTAGCTGCTGTCTCCACGGTTGATCCTAGTGCTAGGTAATGCAGACACCTTTCCCTGCCTCTCATGAATGCCTCTCCCTGTGGCCACAGCAATGTCCTATGATAGTGAGGAAACCCAGATATGCAACTGTCCATAGCCAGAGTGAAGTGTGCCTGCCGCGAGGTGCTGGGCGTTGAGTAGCGCCCGCTCCGGTTATGACTGCGCAGCCCCGAGACTCCGTTCACCGGGGGTCTCTTCTGTGCAGCTTTCTCTATAGTACTGCAGGCTTTCACCTCTCAGATTTTGCTCACATTTTTTTTTTCAAATCCCTGAAGAACATCCCAGTCTTTTCTCATGCACGTGTGGGACACATCCCTTCCCAGCAGCACAAGCCAGCTTCATGGAAAAGCTCTTGGGGAATCTTAGTTTCATTGGCTGTAGCAGCAGATTCCAAATGTACATCGTCTTGGGGACCCCTGCCCAAGGTTTCCCCGACCTGTGTCCCCTCCTCCACTATTGCCACTCTACCCTCGGTCGCTAGCCCCATCCTCTTTCCCCCTCCTTTCCTCTCCTTCCCCTTCACGAGTAACCACGCTTACCTTTCTCCCATCTTGCATGATCTCTCCTTTGAACGCTGCTGCATCCTCATCCAGTCACCAGAACTCATGTTGTCCCCATCCTCACACACCCACCATGCCCAGCCCTCTGGAATCTTCTTGCCAGGCTAGGGAATCTTTTCCCCCCTAAACTCCTTATGCTCTTGTTACCATCAGATTCTGTAACCCTTCTCGGTTCTGTTCTTATTACACTTCTCTGTGTTTTGGGGCACCATTAATAACGTGAATATTTCTGTCACCTGGCTCTCATGGCAGTCCCTCTTCTGCTGTTGCTGCTGCTCCTCCTTCACAGTCTCTGTCAAGCTGCCTCTTCAGAGTTGCCCTTTGCCCCAGAGTCGGTGTTCCTCAGGGGTCTCCGTTCCAGGCTGCATGTCCTCCTGGGATGGTCTCGTCCAAGCCGCTGTCTTAGGTGGGGTTCCCCACAAGGCCCAGGGACAAGATTTATGTGAGACTTGCTTGAAATGTTTCTGGGAGGGGAAGGTGGAAGGGAGGGGGAGGTAAGAGTGAGAAGAGGAGGAGGCCAAGTCAGGGCACAGCTGGTCTCAGGTCCAGTCACACCTGTTTACCCTGGAGGCAGCAAGCGTTGCCCTCAGGGTGGTCTCCATCAGGGTGGAGGACAGCGGAGCATCACACCCTGCACTTGGCCCCTGGTTAGAGAGACACACAGCTCCAGGCTTCTGGGAATAGACAGAATGGCCCAGGCAACCTGGGGCTGCTGAGGGCCACCCTAGAAGAAAGTCCTGGAAAGTATGTGGACAGCTAAGTGTGCAGGCAGATGGAAAGGGCCCTGGGGACAACAGGGAGCCATGGACACCTCCAGCCACCCTCCATCTCATCTGCAGGTGCCCATTTCTCCATGGCCAGCCCAGCTCCCTCTTAAAGGTCAGAGGGTGAGGGTCACCACCTGTGGACACTCTGCCTGGCTGCCGATGGCCATCCCTCTTCCTCCTTCCTCTGCTGCCCCCTGTGGTACTGAACTCATTGGTGGTGGGACAGACCTACACATCCACACATCCACCCACAACGGGCTCCATCTCCTCCCCGTCCCCCGCTCCTCTCCTAGAGCCCTCCCAACAGCCGCTGATGGGGCCTGTGAGTCTTTCCTTAGTTCCACCCTGCTCCACCTCCAAGACCAGCATCTTGGTTTAGAACTCCTTTAGCCTTGCCGGCTCCAACCCAACAGCCCCAGAGTGTTTTTCTGCCTCTAGTTTTGCCCTGCCTTATTGCCACCAGAGACTCTTCCTGAGACATCTCAGGACTCTGGCACCTCCTTCCCTAACCCTCTGAAAACCCCGCGTGACCGCAGTGCTGTTTTCCTGGTCTTGTCTCTGGACATTCTTTGCTCTCCCCTCCGCCTGCCCAGGTATTTCGAAGAACCCTTCTGGATTCGCGCACAAGGATGCCGCAAGATGCTGAAGACTCAGTGGTATAAACAGCCACTTCTGCAGCTCCAAGGTCAAGGCACAGCCATTAGGTTTTGTGTGTGGCCTTCCTTGGCCTGCGGGTGCCTCCTGCCTACAGTGTCCTCATGTGGCTTTTCTCTGTATGTCCACATCTCCTCTTTTTTTTTTTTTTTTTTTTGGTTCTGGGAATTGAACTCAGGGGTACTCGACCACTGAGCCACATCCCCAGCCCTATTTTGTGTTTTATGTAGAGACAGGGCCTCACTGAGTTGCTTAGCACCTCACAATTGCTGAGGCTGGCTTTGAACTCGCGATTCTCCTGTCTCAGCCTCCCTAAGTGCTGGGATTACAGGCTTGAGCCACCGCGCCCGGCTTCCACATCTCCTCTTAAGGACACCAGTCAGGTTGGATTAGGGCCCACCCTGGCAGCCTTGACTTAATCCTCCCCTGAAAGGCCCCTCTCCAAATGCAGCCCTATTGTGAGGTGAGGTACTAGGGTGGGGATTCACATGTAAGTTACAGGGGTGCCGAGTTCAGCCCAGAACTCCTGCCATCTGTCCCTCCTCCTGCTCTTTCTGACCTCCATGTCTTTATTCGTGCCATCTCTGTTTGGAATATCCTTCCCTTGCTGCATAATTCCACATTGTTATGACTCAGCACAGCTATCATTGCCTTCCAAAAAGTCTCAGTCCTCCCCTAAGACAAACCTGTGTTTTTCTTCTGTACCTCCCAGAGTCTCTTGTAGTGTCTCTATCCCTGATCTTACTATATTATTTGATAATTATCTTTATATTTGGGGTAAGCCTACTAAGTGGACAATATTTGATCATTTCTGGCCTACAAAACCCAGGATTCCCTGTGGGCCAACATCCACGTCTCTCTGACCATCAGCCGTGTGTCCTCGGGTGCTGTTTACCTCTGTGTGCCAAGTACTTGGGACTGAGTGAGCACTCAGATGTTGAAGAAACGGGTGTCGTAGACATCTCTGTTGCTGCGAGTCTTTGTGTATTGAAATATTGATCACAAGACTGCACCCCTGAGCTCTGAAAACTGAGATTTGATCCTCAGAGATTCGGTTAGAAGATTGTGGGAAGCGTGAGTGGTTGGAAAGGATCTCCCTGAGCTTGGTGGAAGGGTGGGGAGGGGAGTTCAAGGAACAAAGCCTAGCAGCCACAGAGCAAATCCACGTGCAAATAGACGTTCCAGTGAGGACAGGCTTGCTGGCGGGATAGCCTCATGGGAATGCGGGAAACTAAAGGTGGACAGGCTAGGCAGTAGAGTTCTTTAGATGCCAGAATCAAGACTTTGCGTGTGACCTCCCTGACAATGGGGAGCTATTTTAAGTTCCAAGAATGACAAGATGAAAATGGAGTTCTGGGAAGATCACCCGGCCTTTGAGACAACACATGATCAAAGAGACAGTCTAGAGGCGGATGGAATTAGGTGGTTGCTTCAGGAATGAAGGCTGGGTTCAGAAGAGCTTGCTGGCCTGAGGCTCTGAGTGAGTGGCTGGCTTGGCGCTATTCAAAACAGACTGGCATGTCAACCCAGCTTCTGAGAAGGCTTCTAATAATAGGACGTAAAGCTGTCCCTGATGGCACGTAGATGGGCCCATTAACAGAGCTGGTTAAGTCCATGGGCGTCGTGAACTTGTTTATGACTTCTCAGAGAGTGGAAAGCAACAGCCCTATCTGTTCTTGGCCAAGGTGTAGTCGATCCTGCCTCACTGCAGAAACATGGCCTGAGAAGGCAGGCCTGCGCGCCGTGCCAGAGCTTGTCGGTGTTTGGGTCTCGGCCCAGTATGGCAGCATGGGGCCTCAGGGTGCCTGGGAGCACAGTCGCCTCACCTGCGTCCAGACTCTGGAAGGACTCCCAACCGCACTTGGTCTCTGTGGCTGTGACACCGGCCTAGGAGCACAGTCTGCCTCCTATCCAGGGTGAGGAACAGATGCGGCAAGTGTGCGTGGATCATTTAAAGCACAGACTGATCTGAATCACAGGAAGTCTCCATTTTGGTGGATCTGAAATGCACATTGGCCGTCTCCTGTGGTTCAAGAAATACCCAGCCCGTACTAGACAGTGGCATGTGTGTCTTCGGGCACCTGGTGGACATGTGTCGAGCCAGGCACAGAGGCCACAAGGACGCAGCCCCACTCTCCCTCCTGGCGTAATCTTGGGGGTTCTTCTTGGGGGGTCCTTTCCCTCCTGTCCCAAAGTCTCTGAAGCTAGTCCCTGTCCCTTCTTGTACTGCCACCACCCTCCCCTGGGACAACACCGCACGTCCTGCTACTGCCTCTTATCCTGAGCCTGGAAATACCCGCTTCTCCTGGCAAACATAACTGGCTGAAATGTTTGAAAAGTAAATTTTCCCAAGATGTTAAGAGAACTTTTTTTCCTTAAGTACAAGGATGCCTGGTTACAACTGAAAAAAGGGCGGGGGGTGGTGAGAATCAGAAAGTTAAACAGAGATCCTCAAAGTAACAGCTTGAAGTGAGCAGAGACCTGGCAACACTTCCAAGACCAGTCGGAGCCTCAGACCTTCCCAGAACCTGCTTCTGGCCTAATCTCTCAGAAGGACCACCCTAGTGTCCCTCTGGTTCCGCCCCACAAAGCTCCCCAGCTTCTGTGCTTAGTCTCACTATGGTCCTGAGAAGAAAAAGTTCTATCTTCGAGGCCTTAAGAATCCTGCCTGAGCTAAATGTGATGATGCACACCTGTAATCTCAGTGACTCGGGAGGCTGAGACAGGAGGTTTACAAGTTTGAGGCCAGCCTCAGCAACTTAGCAAGACCCTATCTCAAAATAAAAACTAAAAACGACTGGTGGTGTGATCCAGTGATAAAGCACCCCTGGGTTAGATCCCTGGTAGCCAAAAAAACAAAAACAAAACAAAAAAACACAGAATCCTGCCTGTGCTTTTCTGAGGATCTCTACATCAGTCTTAGAATTCCTGCCCACACTCTGCATCCCTCTGGCCCTCCACCTCTTTCTCCTGTCCAGTTTCCTCTCTTTTCAATCACACACACTGGCAAGCTAGCTGTGCAGACTGTTTCTACTCCATGATGAGAGGATGCTGTGCTCTAGCTAGCATTTTCTGAAAAATGTTAGGGCTCACAGCCAGAGACAGACTCTGCCCTTTCCTGTTGCAAAGGCCAGCTCCACCCCCTGAGCTGCCTACTCAGTTTCTGTTTCCTGCTGGAGGGAAACACCAGCAGTTGACACCCTCAATGTGTAGCTCTTTCAAACACCAAAGATGATAGACATGTCCTGAATTAACTCAAATAACCCTCCTTCATTTTTTCTAGACTATTCCTGGGTTACTCATCACTCAGGTATTTCTAAGGAAGGGACAGAATTCTTCATAGGCACCTGTTACTTACAGTACATGATATTTCATTTTTTTGCAATAACATTTAATAGATTTTTTTAAATATAGAAAAACAATAAAAAGGTAAGACAGTTCATAAACATCATTTAGTTAACTGTGGTTCTTCCCTAAAGCAATGAAAGTACCTAATAGGGTGATCAGACAGCTTAGAAAAGTAGAAATCTGTCCCCAGCACTGTAGTTCCCAACCCTAAGATGAACACTTACATTTTCTTATGCATCTTCAGAAAATAAAACTTACAAATACATATGCATACTTCTATATCGCCACCCTCTGTTGCACTGATCCATTAAAACACTATTTGCCTATGAAATATTTCCTAAAAAAATTACTCCTACACATGTAAAAATCTAGAATAGTTCACTCATATTTTGCCCGTGTTGAGTATATCTTTTGCACGTAGCCAATTGGAGGAGGCACCGCATACATGACATTCTTGGGGAAGGAGTGTTAGTTTTCCGTTCAGAGAAATTCTCATCCAGTGGCCAGGATTTCTCCTTTAACCCCAGTGTTTATGAAATGTTTGCTTACTTGCTGTGCCCTGTCTTCCTATCAGTCAGGGTCTGTTAGTTAGGTAAGAAAGTAAAACAGAAGTCATGAAGGTTGGAAAGGAAGAAGTAAAATGTCCTATTTGTAGATGATATAATCTTATACATAGAAAATTCTGCGGATGTAAGAACAATATGGAAATCAGTTGTGTTTCTATAAACCAGCTATGATTAATCAGAAAATGAAGTTAAGAAAAATTCATTTACAGTAGCATCAAGAACAGTGTAGTATTTGGGAATAAACAAAAGTACATAGCACTTACACACTGAAAACTATAGAACACCACTGGAAGAAATTAGACTCAAATTAATGGAAAAACATCCTGTGTTCATGGATTGAAAGACTTAAAAACCGTTAAGATGGTGATACTTTCTAACCTGATGTATGGATCCACTATAATCTTTGCCAAAATACACAAGCTGGTTTTATAATTCATGCATAGATGCAGGGAACCCAGAATCACCAAAACCACCTTGAAAAAGGACACAAAGTTGGAGGGTTCACACTTGTAGATTTCAAACTCACTACAAAGCTGCAATAATCATGACAGTGTAGCCCTGACATCCAGACACGGAGATGAATAAGGCGGAGAGTCCAGAAGCTAGCCGTACACTGTGGTCCATGGCTGCTCATCCACTCACTGGGGGAAAGAATGGGCTTTTCAACAGATGGTGTTGTGACGACTACATACTCACATGCGTGAGAATGAAATTAGACTCCCCACTGTATATCACATACAAAATTTAACTTAGAGTGGGTCAAAGGCTAAAATTTAAGACTTCAATTTGTAAAACTAATAGAAAAATATAGATGTGAATATTTATGCATTTGGATTAGGCAGCAGTTTCTTAGATATAACACCTAGCACAAGCAACCAGAGGGAGAAAAAAATCAATAAATTGGACTTTATTAAAATTAAAAATTTAGCTGGGCACGGTGGCGCACACCTGTAATCCCAGCACTTTGGGAGGCTGAGACGGGAGAATCGCCAGTTCAAAGCCAGCCTCAGCAGCAGTGAGGCGCTAAGCAACTCAGTGAGACCCTGTCTCTACATAAAATACAAAATAGGGCTGGGGATGTGGCTCAGTGGTCGAGTGCCCTTGAGTTCAATCCCTGGTACCAAAAAAAAAAAAAATTAAAAATTTTTGTATTTCAAAGGATTCCATCAAAGTCAGAAGACAGCCTTGGGCCAGGTGTACTGCAGTAGTAGTGTGTTTGCCTAGTATGTGCAAGGCCCTAGGTCTGAGTCCCAGTCACCGCCCCCCAAAAGACAATTATATTATGAAAAATAGTATTTGTAAATCATTTCTGACAAGGAATACATAATATATAAAATACATAAAGAATCTATAAAGTTACAGCTCCACAATAAAAAGATAACCCATTAAATAGTCAAGTGATCTAAGTAGACATTTCTCCAAAAAAGGTCTACAATAGTCAAAAAAAGAAAAAAAAAGCCATGAAAAGATGCTCTACTGACATTATTAGCCATTGGAGGAATGCACGTCAAAACCACAGTGAGCTGGTCTTTAAATAGGAAGGGCTGGGGCTGGCGATTAGTTGTAGAGAGCCCCTGGATTCATCCCTGGTATCAAAAAACCAAACAACAAACAAACCCCCACCAAACAGCAGCAGCAGCACAGTGAACCACCACTGCCCACTCCCTAGGACGGCTGTAATGAAAAGGCCCAGAAGAACAAGGGGTAGCGAGGGTGTGGAGTGGAATGGGAGCCCTGTGCACTGTCGGTGGGATGTGAGACAGCACGCCTGCCTCGCCTGCACCCCCCAGGTCCGCTCTACACATACCTAAGGGAAGGCGAGACCTAGGTTCAGGAAAGACCTGTACTCTGAGGTTTACGGAAGCATTGTTCCCAGTAGACAAAAATAGAACCCAGAAGTCCATCAGCAGCTGCATGGATAAACAGATTTGTTGTATCCATACAATGGAGTCACTCTACCGCTGAACCACACCCCAGGACTTTTTCACTTTGAGACTGCGTCTCACTATGTTGCTCAGGGCCTTGCAAAGTTGCTGAGGCTGGCCTCAAACTTGTGATCCTCCAGCCTCAGCCTCCTGAGTCACTGGAATTACAGGCATGTGTCACTGTGCCTGGCTCCAGTGGGTATTGATAGCACTAAAAAGGAATGAACAGTGAAACATGCTACAAGGTGGATGAACCTGGAGCATATAACACTGAGTAAAAGAAGCCAGACACAGAGGTCGCATATTGTTTGAACTGTGTAGAATAAGCAAATCCATTGAGGCAAGAGGAGGGTCAGTGGTGTCAGGTGCTGCAAGAAGTGGGGAGGAGATCTGGAAGTGACTGTCTGGGGGAGGGCTTCCTTCCGGGATGATGAAAATGTTTTGGAAGTAGGTACTGGTAACAGTTGCGCAACTTTACGAATATACAAAAAACCACTGAACTATGCATTTTTTGATTGGTTAATTTTATTGTGAATTATATCTCAATTTTTCAAAAAGATGGAGACCAATGGAAAGCAGTGGATCTTCCCTAGTGTCTGATGGCATGTCTCTAGCCTGGTAGTGCTGGCCAGCAGTGGTCTGAAGGAGATGTGGAAGAAGAAATTAGGGCCGGAGGCCATAGATGACCTTGGGATTGAATGATAGCCCAGGAGCCTCTTCTGGTGTTGGGTGCTAGGCAGTTGTCTCCATGGGGTCTTTGGTGTAAAAACCCCACGTGGTGATGACTTCCCTCCGAGGAAGCATCCCTCAAGTACCAGTGCGCGCTCGCAGTTGCCCTGTGGTTATTTCCCACCCGTTCCTCTTGATATAATCTTGGCCATTTCTCCACTGGTCTTTTTTTTTTTTAAACTTATGCAATATGTATGTTCTAACAAATGCACTGAGCATTTGTTAAGCTTTGAACATTTGGGTAATTTCTAGGTCTTGCTTTCACAAGCGATGCTGTGGTGCATGGTCTCACTATTAGTACACTCGTGTAAAATTCAAGTGCCCCTACGTGGGGGGGCACTCGCCAGCAAGAGTGAGAAAAGAGCTGCTCTGCCTCTGCCCAGCACATCCTGCTGCACATCCCAGGTGTTAGGCTGAAGACTCGGCCAGCCCTCCACCCCTTGCTGCCGCCAGCCTCTACTGAGGGCCTGGTTGTCCTCCTCCGGGAGCAGTAGCCCTTGTGCTCTGACAGAACATCTGCTGCACGTGGTTTTCTAAGTGCTCACAGCCTGTCTGTGGAAGAGCCTGGTCATGCAGTTGCCTCCCCTCCTCTCACCCCACTTCTGCAAATCAGACAGCATTTACCTGCTCCTTCAGCCCCTCCCACCTGTCCTATGATTCCATCCCCCAGACATCTGAGATCACAGGTGGAAACTCTCAGGGCTACGTCCTGTCTCTTGTGTGGCCTGGAATGGGAACACCTTTAAAGAACAAAGGAGCCCTCACCGGCGGCCGGCAGCAGTCCTGGAGAGCAGTGCTTGTCCTGCCGTGGTCACCGTGGAAGTCATTCTCCTCAGCAGGACGGTCTGAGCTGTGTGGGTGGCCAGCCCTCTTGTCGTCTCCTCACGCGGCCTCCCCGGTCCTCCCAACCTGCTGTCCCAGGCATTCTCTTGTTTGTGTGTGTGTGTGTTTTCCCAGTACTAGGGATTGAACCCGGTGGGCACTCTGCCATTGAGCTATACATGCATCCCCAGCCCTTTTATGTTAACATAGCCCTTTTATGTTGCTAAGTTTCTGAGGCTGGTTTTCCACTTGCTATCCTCCTGCCTCAGCCTCTTCAGTCAACTAGGATTCCAGGTGTTGTGCATCACTATATGCAGCTCATCCTAATTTTTTTTTGACACGATACCTTTTTCTTATTTATTTATTTTTGTATGGTGCTGAGAATCGAACCCAGTGCCTCACTAGGCAGGTGTCCTACCAGCCCCTTCCTCATCCTGAATTTTTGTCTTCCTGGCAACAATTTTCTAACTTTCTAGCTCTCTCAAATTTAGTTTGCATTTTTTTCAAACTAATTTTTCACCCCAAAGGCTAGGTATTTTCCTCTTGGAGTCATGGAACCAATCACAAGACCTGATACTGATTGAGCAGTGAAGGAAAAGTGGGAAATAAAGTCATAAATTCAATTCCCCCTTCCAGAGTCAGGACACAGGGTGAAAGAAATGAGGGGAGGGACAGGCTCGTAAGAGGAGGAACAGTCACGTCTTCTGGGAATGGGGGTTCCAGGAATGTGGGCAGCACCTCTCTGTGCTCCTTCATGGTTCTTCCTGGTGGTCATCATGGCAGTTACCGGCTGTCGTGGGGCTGGGCGTGTGTCCTTTAGCACGCAGGTGGACCTGTAACACGGTTGGGGTGCCTGGTGGCTGCTGGAGGCCATGTTGGATCCAGCCCGTCGCCAGCCAGCCCACCTGAAGAGGTACACTGTCCTTGTAGGTGGCAGGAGTATGAAGGGGTGGAAGTGCAGCCAGGTCACCTGGGCGGTGCAAGGTCAGGGCAGCATGACAGGCTGCAGCACCCTGTCCCTGTTCGCCTGTCACGTGTGCCCTCTGCAGATCCACCCATCGGCCCCCCGGCCTTTTCTCTGGCCTTCCTCTCGTGCCTGTGTGCGCAAGGAGGTGGCCTGCTGCTCGCACTGTGGCACCTCTGTTCTTCTGTGCGTCCTTCAGTTTCTCAGGGGATTCTGATTTATGGCCATCAAAACCGGAGGGCATTTCTGGTTTGGTATCGATTGCTCATTGCTTTTCTAGTTTTTATCTTTCACCTTCCAAATCTGCTTATCAAAATTTGTGGAATTCTTTGGTGTTTTCCACAGCTCTGCCCTGTCACCTTCTTTAGCCATCCGCCTCTCCCATAGGTGCCCACTGGCTCCTTTCGGTTAGAGGGACAGACTCTACCTTCAACTTCCCATGAGCCTTGTCTTAAATCATGTTAGCAGTTGTCACTTTGAACACTGGTGTGATGTGCACCCCACCCCCATGTCAGCTCAGGACAGTGTCCTATGGGGAAGGCCCTTCCCATACGATTGCCAGGAAACCCACTTGAAAAGCACACGGGCAGGCAGGTATGCCAAGGACCAGTGGCTTTGAGACAATACAAATTCATTAAGGTGTTTGTGCCTCTTGTCCAGTTCCTTTCGGTGGCATTACAAGTGCTCACAGGTGGCAAGTGCTCACTATGTACCCTTCATAGTGAGCACTATGTATCCTTCATGGATGGATACATTGTTGCAAAATAAAAGTTCCTCTAGGTCACTTATTGCGCTTTGCCACCCAGAGTTTTGGTGTTTCTTCAGAGATGGATGTAGACTGGGAGGTGAGTATGTAGGGGACGTGCCCAGATCTAGCACTAGAACCCATGGCCACACTTGAAGAGTGTTTTCTTACTTGTTTTCTGCTGAGGAGGTGACAGTAGCATGCCTAAACAACCTTTGAAGGATTTGTCCTCAAAAGGGAGGGCGTAGGGCTACATACACATGCAATGTCTTTTTAAAAAATAATAAAAAAAATAAAGCTGCTTATTTTGGAATAGTTTTAGGCTCTCAAGAAGTTGCCCCAACCAGGTGTGGTGGCTCACGCCTGTAATCCCAGTGACTCAGGAAGCTGAGACAGGAGGATTGCAAGTTCAAGGCCATCTTCAACAACTTAGGCGCTAAGCAATTTAGTGAGACCCTGTCTCAAAATTTTAAAAACTTAAATAGAAAGGGCTGGGGATATACCTCAGTGGCTAAGCACCACTGGGTGAATTCCCCAGTACCCCTCCCAAAAGAAGAGTTGTTGCCCTAGTGATAGAGTTCCTGTGTCCTCTTCCCCACTGGCCCCTGATAACACCCCGCCTGCAGAGCCATTTCCGCATCTTTTTTTTGGTACTGGGGATTGAACTCAGGGGTACTCGACCACTGAGCCGCATCCCCAGCCCTATTTTGTGTTTTATGTAAAGACAGGGTCTCACTGAGTTGCTTCGTGCCTTGCCGTTGCTGAGGCTGGCTTTGAGCTCGCAATTCTCCTGTCTCAGCCTCCCTAAGTGCTGGGATTACAAGCATGAGCCACCACGCCTGGCTCATTTCCGCATCTTTTCAAGGTCTTTTCCTAGCACTTGAGGGTTTAGCTGCTGCTCCTGAGCCCCAGCAGGGCGCAGTGTCCTGATGATGGCAGCTTGCACACAGCGCTTCCTGGTGCTCCCAGACACCACACAGCCCCTGGAGGTTCCAAAGGAACTCTCACTGGGCCCTTTTACAGATGAAGGAACTGGGCCCATGGGTGGCAGGACTCATGCCCAGGCTCTTAGCCAGCATGTTATACTGCTTCCCCTGTCATTTGGGGCCAGGTGGGCACTGCGGGGCCAGTTTCCATGGGAGGGTGGGTGAGTGAGGCTCTGACCACTCTTAGGGCAGCTGACAGGGCGGTTGAGATGCTGATGAATTCTCTTTCCTGTTAATGGGCTTCTCAGTCCTGGCCCGAGCAGGGTGCTCCTGAGTGTGTGGATGCAGAGGTGTGGCGGGTGACACTCCAGCTGTCAGGAATGTGCAAGAGCATGACGGCAGAAGGCCTGTCTGGGCTGGGCAGTGTCCTGGGTGTCCATAGCCAGCTGACAGGTCTAAGCCCCTTTCCACACACCACCTTTGGTGATAGTCCCGCAAGATTGATGCTTTTGTCAAAAGGCTTGGTTCCAAATCAAATCACTACATCCCAAATATCACTGCCACCTGCCTGCTCTTTAAGGGTCTACATTGTTCCTGTGCTTGCAGTGGAGAAGCAGGGCTGGGAGGAGAGGGTCGCATCCCTTTTCAGTCTTCTCTAGGTCTCACTTTCTTCAGCTTTTAAGTGGCCATAGTCACAGTCCTTGCCTCAACAGGGCCTTGTGAAGTGAGAACATGATGCTTAAGAAGAGTTCCAGCAGGGAGATAACTCAGAACTGTGGGCTGTTAGGACTCGTCCAGTTTGCCATCTATTAGGATGAATGTGGCTTCAGTTAATGTGGAATAGTAAAGCAATGTTGATTAAACAAGTGGTAGTTACTATTCCCACAGTAAAAAGTCAAAAGCAGGCAGGCTTGGGCTGAACAGGAGCCAAATGGTGCACACTCCCCTCTTCGCCCCTGTCTCGTCTCCACAGCACCCTGGCTTACCCTTCGTGGTCTCAGAAGGGCTGCTACCATCCATCAGTTTGGGGAGAAGAATAGTAGTAGTCATTTTTTCCTCTTTTGTAAGATAAAGAACAACTTTCCCAGAATTCCACCTCCAACCACAGCAGATGACAGCTCTTGTCTCCTCAGCTTGGACAATGTCTTCTGGCTTTCAAGGGACACTCAGAAAATGAGCATTTAGCTTTTTTGATGTAATCGTACAAGTGATATGGAGGAAGGTAGAAGAATGGAGTAGATTTGGAGCCAGTTGGAACTACCATGTTCCTTCCTGCCTCTCACATTACCATTTTTAAAAATATTTCATCAGCTGGGTGTGATGGTGCACACCCATAATCCCAGCTTCTCGGGAGGCTAAGGCAGGAGCATGGAAAGTTGGAGGCCAACCTGGACAACTTAGAAGAAGTCACCTCAAAATAAAGAAAAAGGGCTAGGGACATAGTTCAGTAGTGGAACATCCTGGCAGCGGGTGGGGAGGGTCCTGTGTCTTCAGGTGTGGAGAGCTGAGTTAATCCTCATCCTGTGTCCTGAACATGAGGAACAAAGCCCATTTTCCAAACTGATTTCTCTTTAGTCTCACAAAATGTATTGTTTTATATATATACACACTTATACGCACACATATAAATATATATGTATATATTTTTAGTTGTAGATGGACACAATATCTTTATTTATTTATTTATTTTTATGTGGTGCTGAGGATCAAACCCAGTGCCTCATGCATGTAAGGCAAGCACTCCACCACTGAGCCACAATCCCAGCCCACAAAATGTATTGTTTTAGGTATATCTACTTTATCTTAACTTTTTAATTGAAATTTAACATACATATACCAAAGTGCAGAAAGCTTTACTAGGTAGTTGAAAGGATCTTTACCATTTATGCCCATAAAGCCGACTGAAGAGCAGTCTGGAGAACAGCCCAGCGTCCAGCTTCCTCTTCCCCCCTCCCCGTCAGTACTCCTTCCCAAAGGCAGCCCCTGTGCGATTGGTGTCACCGTAGGTCAGTGTTGCCCATTCTTGAACTTCATCAAAATCCGTCATACATTTTTGCGTGCTCTTTGTGCGCCTGATGTCTGTCACTTGTCTGTGAGATATGTGGATGTTATAGAGCGGGCTTGGAGGTCATGGGTCTCCTGCTTTCTTCCGTACTGTCCTGCATAGACAGTAGCATCACGAGAAACCAGGACACAGGGAGAGAGCTTCCTGTTTCCAACATGGAGTTTCTCCTCATAAAACCACCCCTTCTTCTCCCAAAGCCTGCCTGTGCGCTGCTCTCTCAGCTCCCAGTCTACTTTAAAAGGAGTCTCTGGGGCACTGGTACATTTGCCTGGATGCTGTCAGCATAAAAGAATTTTCTTGAGGGCATCTTCATTTGGAGAGAGTGGAAGGAGAGGGTAGGAGAGGGATGCATTGGGGAAGGACATTTGTAGGCAAGGGGAAAAACAGCACTCAAGACGTCGTTGGGAACTGGAGCCTGAATCCAGTCTGGAGCAGAGAGAGGTGCATCGTTCTTGGTCCCTCCCCTCCCAGCAGTCTCACTTCAGAGCTCAAAGGTGGACAGAACTCACCCCTGCCTTTCTTGGAACTGGACAACCTGGTTTGAATTCAGGTTGGCTCTTATTTTTTTCCAGTACTAGAGATTGAACCCAGAAGTGCTCTACCACTGAGCCCCATTTCCAACCCTTTTTTATTTTGAGACAAGGTCTTGCTAAGTTGCCCAGGCTGGCCTTGAACTTTCCATGCTCCTGCCTCAGCCTCTCAAGGAGCTGGGATTTGTGTGTAGTGTTTTTTTTTTTTTTTTTGGTGCTGGGGATTGAACTCAGGGGCACTCGACCACTGAGCCACATCCCCAGCCCTATTTTGTGTTTTATGTAGAGACAGGGTCTCACTGAGTTGCTTAGCGCCTCGCCATTGCTGAGGCTGGCTTTGAACTCGCGATTCTCCTGTCTCAGCCTCCCTAAGTGCTGGGATTACAGGCTTGAGC
>PVHX01004343.1:0-49783 GCA_004024805.1 Geosciurus inauris | reverse complement strand
CCATGCCTGTTATTTATGAATTGCTTTTTATCTTTTTCTTCTTCACAGGCTGGGTTTGTATCAGGCAACCCTTTTATTATTAGCAATGTCTTCTTGAATATCAGTCTTGCCATCACTGTTTCTACTTTATTAATATTCTGTACTGATAGTATTTTGGTCCTTAACTTATTTCCTTTGTTTTGAAACCTCTCTCTTCATCTCCCTGTTGTTTTGTCATCTTTCTGCTTTCATTTTGCTGAGCTTATTTTGTGTTTTTGTTAATTTATTTGATAGTGTCAAGCATTCACGGGGCATTTTCTCCTTTGCCTTGGGCCATGTTTTCTTGAAGACTGTATTCTTTGTCTTTTAGATGTTTTGCTGCTGTCTCTTTATGTGGATTGTTCTGTTAGTTTACATAGTTCCAAGTTTTTTCTTTTTGCTCCTTCTCAGCACTGGTAGCACTCCCCGGACCTTTCATTTAAATTCTCATGTATATTGGGACACGATCCTTGCTTCCTTTCCCAGCTCTTCTTAGGCTTGCTTTTCTTCCGCTCTGAGCTGCAGTTTGAGCCCTGGGCGTTGTGCAGGGAGTGGGGAGGAGACGGACTCTGCTGTGGCCTTAGCCAGGCTTCGTTGAAGAAGTGGCTCTGCATCTCTTGCAAATGTGCTGAACGTCCCCTTGCCAAGATTCTCGTGACCTAATTGGGGGTAGCCTTCCCACTGCGGGGCACTCAGCTTGTGCTGGGCCTCGAGCTCCGCTGCTCATCAGGGTCCTCCGCAGAGTTGGCGTTGCACGTTTCGCCTGTCTCTCTCCAGCACGTATTTCCAGGCCCTGCGCAGTCAAAACAGAGGAAATATGAAGTTACTCCTGCTTCTTTCCAAATGTGGGGTTCAGTGAAGGCTGTAGGGTTTGGTCAGTTCAGTGCAGAACAGCAAAGGGGGGGAGGTTGCGGGAAAGGCAGAGGGAGAGTTTGTGGTGGGGCCAGAATCCTAATTTCTGACCTTCCTTGTATCTTTATGAAGCCCGTGCCAGGAGGCTGTGCGGTTTTCTTTGTTGGGATGCTGCTGATCCAGTTTTTGCTATTTTCAAAAGTTCTCTCTCTGTCTGTGTGTGTGTGTGTGTGTGTGTGTGTATTTCTTAGATGGCGTCTTGCTATCTTGCCCCTGGCTTGTCTCCAACTCCTGAGCTCACACAATCCTTGTGCCTCGGCCTTCTGAGTGCTGGGACTACGGTGCATGCCACCACGCCAAGCTTTTTTTCCTTTCTTTGTTTTTAGTTATGACAGTAGAATGTATTTTGACATATCACACATATGTGGAGTACCACTTGCCATTCTTGTGGTTGTACACGGTGTGGAGTCACACTGGTGAGGTGTTCATATATGAACACAGGAAAGTGACGTCCCACTCATGCTACTCTCTTTCCCATTCCCATCCTCCCCATTCCCATTCCTCCTTCATTTCCCCCCATTACCCCATGTCCAACATGGTGAACCTACAAGCCCCCCATGCCCATTGTGAGTCAACATCTGCATATCAGAGTGAATTTTCAGCCTTTGGTTATTTTGGCCTGTTTTATTTCACTTAGCAAGATAGTGTCTGGTTCCATCCATTTACCAGCAAATACCATAATTTCATTCTTCTTTATGGCTGAGTAGTATTTCCATTGTGTATATGTGCCACATTTTCTTTATCCATTCATCTGTTGATGGGCACCTTGTTGGTTCCATAGCTTAGCTGTTGAACATAGATGTGGCTGTGTCACTATAGACACCAAGCTTTTTAAGTACGTATTTTTAATGGATTGCATCTTTGCTTACATTGCTTGTTAGTTATTGATGAGGAAGGGCTGTGATCCAGTTTTCTTATGCAGGAGCCCCTCAGTTTCTTTTGCTTTTTCTTGACTTCTTCCTTTCTCTTCTACACACCCCGCCTGCCAGCATTTCAGTATTACCACCCTTCCAGCCGCCGCTGAACCCCTCGTAAGCATGACTGTGACCGATTCCTACAGTCTCATTTCTTCTCTTACTCCGCCAGTCCTGTCCTTGCTTCAGCATATTGATTGTTTGGTTTGCCTCTCTTACCCACCCATGTCCATAATAATTATTCATAAAACATTGACAGAAATCATTAGTCCTGTATCATTATCAAGCCAGTGTCAATTTATTCACTAGAATCTATGTGCACCTGCTTTGTATTGAATACTTTCACCAGTACTAAAAAATAATTATCAAATTAGCCATATGCCAAAATCAGTGTTAGTCTTTAAAAAAATTATAATGATTAATTTAGTGTTGTTAGGTGTTAATCAAACCAAGCTGTCTGGGGCTGATCTAATTAGCATATAGAGCAGCGGGAGAGCAGGATTTGAAAACAGAAATCTCAAGGAATGTATTTTCTAACTGTGGCCTGGGCTGGTAATCATTGCCAAGGACTCGGATCACATTGCACCCCATGTGCCTGTCCAACAACAGGTTTGTTGTTTGTTTTCAGGCATGCTGCAGAGGTGACAAACTGGGACCCTCACTATCTGTCACTAACTGACTTGGTTAGTGATCCTAGGATCAGCTGTGAGGGAAAGCCCTCCTTATCCAATTAAGATTTCTAAGTTGCTTTCACAAAACTACCAGCCCGCTGAAGGAAAGAGTGCAGACTGTTGAAAGATCTGAAAAGCATCAGTAAGGGAAAACACAGTCATGAGAGGCACATTTCTTTTTATTTCATGGTGTTTTGCTGAGGTGAGGAGTCTACTCCAGGGCATATGCAGTTTTACAAAAGGAAACAGGAAAACCAGTGGTTTGTGTTTAAATATTGGGTCTCTGGAAGGAATAAGAGGGGCCAGTTGGGTCAATTCTGTTGACAGATGCACAGGACTGCCTGGATGAGAACTAAGTGTCTTGTTGAACTGGATGGGGTGCAGGGCAGAAGAACATCTAGCTCTGCAGACAGGGCATTCCCACAGACGCCGAGGAGTTGGGCTTGGGATCGTGGCAGTCATTGGCAGCCTCCAGCTGGCTGCTGGGTTGCCTGCACATCTCAGCTCTGAGGCAGGAAGAGGCAAATGCTCTAGAATGGTGAACCTGCCAGGAGGCAGGACAACCATCTTTCTTTAAAAATGAAGCAGGCCTTCCGGGGAGCTTCTTGGGCCTGCCCTGTGTTCACACGGAATTCAGGATCCTTACACTTGCATTTCTGCACAGGCAGGATCCACTTATAATTAGAAAATGCAGAAGGGCAGAATTAAGGTCAACTCTGAAAATTTCCTGCTTCTCATGCAATTAAATTCTCCCCTTGCCATTAAGTTAATGGAATTCCCCCCACATAATTGAGTATGAATTACTAGTCAAATATGGGGTAAGTTGGTGTGGGCTCTAGGAGATAATAAAGTGATTAGTAAGAAGTTATCATTGCAGTATTTGGATTTTTAAGAATCAGAAATCCTGCCAATAAGCCAATGAAAAAGCAATCTGTAAAGTAATCTTATAATATATTGGATTTATAGAGAAATAATGTTAATAGATTGTGATCAATTAATTGCTAATTTCATATTTTACAAAATAATTTTTAAATAATAAAAATAATGACTTTTTTAGGACTTCAAGCAAAACAAAGTTTTGCATTCTAACTCCTGCTCTTGTTTCCCTTGGCATTCTTCTTCAAATATCCCTGGTAGGTGCCTTCGTAAGGCATTAGTTAATTTGGAGTTCTCCTATCACCCCTCCATTTTTTTTGGCATGATCCATACTTTAAATATTTTGTGTTGGTCGCTCTTAAGTGAAGGAGCAATAGAAAAGTAAAGTCTTAGAAGGAAAACAGAGCTTACAAGGAATAAATCTTTTATTAGAACCTTGATAAGGAGACTCTGCCTCTGATGGAAATGGACTGTAGACACCTATAAACACGGGAATGGATGGTGGGCTGTGCTAGTTTAGCAATGGCTGTACTTCGTTGTGGGATTAGAAAAAGAAGCCGTCCCGAGAGAGGATGCAGGTCTCTCCTGCTCTGTGGCCCTTGCATTCTGTAGTGGGAGAGCTGTGTGTTGTTGCATCTCCCAGTCCCAGGCCTGGGTGGACTCGAGTATGGCATATGTTCCTGCCGGCAGTTCTACAGTCAGGAGGGACTCTCATTGACCACATGCATAGTTGGCCGTCTGGGCTTTCTCTTGGGCTTACTCTTCCAAGGACCCATTTAAAAAGATTATTTTCTATTTGTTAAAAACTCCTAGTGTACATCTCTGTTGTTCAGTATCATCAGGTTTCAAGAAAGTTACATATTGTTCTTTGTTTCATGTTTATAGTTATCTAAAATGTATCTTATTCAGCATTTCAGATGATGAAAGGTGGACAGACACTCGGGTTGCCCACACAGCAAATAAAAGTACAGAACAGAAAAATATAGCCAAATTTGAATTTCAGATAAAGTATAAATAATTTTTTGCATATTTTTACCCCCAGTTTAACTGGGCATTTTGTATTTTATCTAACAGCAACAATTAAGATTAAATCAAAGCCAGGCGCAGTGGCACACGCCTGTAATGCTAGCACTTTGGGAGGCTGACACAGGAAAATCGTGAGTTCAAAACCAGCCTCAGGGCTGGGATTGTAGCTCAGTGGTAGAGCGCTTGCCTCGCATGCGTGAGGCCCTGGGTTCGATCCTCAGCACCACGTACAAAGCAATAAAATAAAGACGTTGTGTCCATCTACAACTAAAAAACAAAATATTAAAAAAAAAAAAAAAACCAGCCTCAGCAACGGCGAGGCGCTAAGCAACTCAGTGAGACCTTGTTTCTACATAAAACACAAAATAGGGCTGGGGATGTGCCTCAGTGGTCAAGTGCCCCTGAGGAAATCCTGGAAGAAGAAGATTTTCAATCCTCAGTACCCCCCAAAAAAAAAGGTTAAATCAAATTCTGAGCTAGATGGGCTGAAAAGTTGGGTTACAGTACACAAGGTACAAATTAAATATGAATGAACATCCATATTTGAATTGTTTAGGTCTTATGTTTTAAAAGTGTACTTTTAGAGATATTTAGTAGAACATATATTGATAAAATCATGTAATATTTGCAATTTGCTTCTTAAGATAGGAGGCAGGAGCCGGGTACAGTGGCTCATGCTTGTAATCCCAGCACTTAGGGAGGCTGAGACAGGAGAATCGCGAGTTCAAAGCCAGCCTCAGCAAAGGCGAGGCACTAAGCAACTCAGTGAGACCCTGTCTCTACATAAAACACAAAATAGGGCTGGGGATGTGGTTCAGTGAGTCGAGTGCCCCTGAGTTCAATCCCCAGTAAAAAAAAAAAAAAAAAGGATGCAGGGAAGTGAAGGGGCAGGACTGGTTATGGGTTGATGTATATGAAGGTCAATTATCCTATTTTGCCTGCTTGTTATTGTGTTTGAAATTTTGCATCATAAATGAGACGAGAGAGAGACAGACAGACATACAGTCAGTCAGTCTTGCCTTTAGGTTAAGGAGTCCTATCCCATAAGCATCTTAGATGCCTAGCAACTGAGGATTTGTGTAGAGGTATAAGAAGAGGCTGTGGGTGGAGGCAGGGGTTTTGAACTGTGTTCAGGATTGTGGACACCTTTGTTCCTTGATTGACATGTTTATCACCTTGATTGTTGTTGTTATCTTTCCATGGAGCAATGCGTGCGAGTTGCAGTTAGTTCCCAGCCTCTGCAAGCATAGGTTGGTCACTGGGTTACCTAGGAAAGCTCCGGAGGAGAGGACATGGGGGGTAGAAAGGGAGGATGCTCCATACTCTGGCGGCTTTTGAAAGCATCTAAACGCCAAATAAACTGTCGAGGGCTAGGTCAGAATAACAAGCATTATATTTTTCAACTTGTTCATGGTTTTTAAAAAACAAATATCTTTAAGTGATTGGATTGAAGCCCTGGAAAATTAATAAATTGAGTATACAGTCAAATAAGTTGCCTGGTCTTCTCTGCTAGCAGGTGAGCTGTCAGCAGCTGGGACTGCTCAGTCTCTGGCATGGTTCCGGCAGTCACTTATTGATGGACATCTTTAATGGTTTGCTTTTTTCTTCTTCCAGGATTTCCTTCAAATGCTGCTGGAGAACATCCCAGAAGAAAAAAGGTGAGGTCCAACTTAGGAATTAAGAGCCCAGTTTTACTCCTAATGTTAACAAATGTTAACAATGACTCTGCCATTGTTTGGTTTGTTGCATCCTAGAAAGTTCAGTTTTCCTCTCTTACCAGAGGCAGGGCCCTGGCTCAGCCAGTGGAGTCACAGGACAGAGAACCAGACTTGGGGATAGGCCCAGTGGATAGTGGGGGCCAGCATGTACGCCCAAGATTCCCAGGGTCGGACCCCGAAAGTGTTTCAGGAGGCAAACAAGGACAATGTGTGGTCTCGGCTGCCGTGGGGAAGAATGGAGGAAGAAAGTCCTGTAGTGGGGGTGCCTCCAGCCAACGTGGCCTCCACGAGGAAGCTCTTGCATTAGAGGTGAGAGTGTGAAGTAGGCCTGGCGGGCTCCTGGCCAGCTCTGCTGCCTCCTCACGGCGAGGCTCAGCACGTCGCCTCGTCCCTCCACGTGTGCTTTCCACCCGCACTGCCAAGGTGTTAGGGCTAGACAGCTAGTGCTTTCCTAAAACAGATGCTCAGTCGATGACTGGTGTGGTTACTGTATCCTCATGTCAGGCAGCGTCCACAGGCTGCGTGTACAGGCACCATTTAACCCTTGACGTTCACCAGCATCACCATCCAGTGGTTGTAAGAAGGCAGCATTTATTGGGAGTTTACTTCATGAGGATAGCCATTTAATCCTCAAAGTAACACTCTTTGGTACATTGTATATTTATCCCTGTTTTACCAAGAAGAGGACAGGGTACCAAGAGGCTGAATAACAAGCCTGAATCTCATGGCAGTATGTGGCAGGGCTGGGATTTGAGCCCAGGCAGTCTGGCTGTAGAGCCTGTCCTCTTGTCCACTCTGTTACACGTGGGAAAACAGGGCTCTGGAGTGGAGTGGCTTCTCCACAGTCCCTTAGCAAGCGAGACAGCACAGCCTGGACTGGGTCTGTGTCGCTCTCGCTGGCTGTCCTCAGTATGCTGCTCAGTACGAGCGCACTGCCCTGGAAGGAAGGAGATTCTCCTCCCTAGAAGTGTTCAGTTGTAGGCTGCCAGCCTCCTCCAGGGTTTATAGAGGAGGTTTAAGACCTATGTTTCAGGTAGAATATATTCATTCCAATTTTACTCCCAATTTCTTTTCTTACCTTGGACCCTGAAAGTAAATACCCTGAAACATAGTTTTCAGTAGCAAAATTGATAGTCAGACATTAAAGGGGGGATGTCTTGAGAAATTAAGTATTTCTTTTTTTTTTGGTACTGGAGATTGAACTCAGGGGCACTCGACCACTGAGCCATATCCCCAGCCCTATTTTGTGTTTTATGTAGAGACAGGGTCTCACTGAGTTGCTTAGCGCCTCGCCATTGCTGAGGCTGGCTTTGAACTCGCGATTCTCCTGTCTCAGCCTCCCAAAGTGCTGGGATTACAGGCTTGTGCCACTGAGCCCAGCTTAAGTATTTGAAGAAGAGTTGACATTACTCTCCTCCTGTCTGACCTGCAGATTTAACTAAGTGGAAATGAATTGTTTAACACAGATGAGTCTTAGATTCATGCAGGACCCGTCACCTACATGTTGATGAGCTACTTTTACACACTTTCTAAATTGGGTGTCTCAGGGTAGGGTGTCTGGGCTTATGCTGTCAGACTGGGTGTAGGCAATGACGTGAGAATCCAGGAGAGGACCAGGGACCATGCAGACGTGGGGATTTTTTTAAGCATTGGATTTTTGCCTGGCCTATTTTTGTTTAAACTCCTCCTATTCCACCTTCCATTAAGGAAGATTCCAAATTTATTCTTCAGCAGCTAAAAGGGTCATTGTTAGTCCTTTTTTTTTTTTTTTAATAAAGTAGAAACACACATACAGGAAGCTGGTGCACCACAGAGGTAATGTGTCCATCTTATTTGGTGGACTGCTGTCTCTGCAGCACCATTTCCAGGCCATCAGGGCTCCAGCAAGCCTCACCCACGGAGCCTGCAGGAGGCCTTTGTCATTGGCCAAGATGCTCATCTGCTCAGATGCTGCTGGAGATCCATGCCTTGTTTTGGAAGGTCTTAAGTGTTTCAAATTTGCCATCCCTCCCTTTTTTTTTTAAGTAGATATATGGGTTTTCTTCATGTAAAAATCACATCAGATGTGGCCAGAATTCTTAAGATCAAGAATAACTTGCAAAATGTATTCCCCCCCCCCTTTTTTCTTATACTTTCCCCAAAATAACTTTTTCAGGCCCTATAATAGAATGGAGCAGTCTCCTTTAAAAAGGAAAAGAAAAGAAAATTCACAGGCACGGTGTCTTACCAGAGTCTGTTCTGTGTGATAAGCACACATTCTTCAGAACTTCTTGGAGCATAAATAGAGCAATTTTCACTGAAGCAGCAAAGTGTGTTTTTAGTTTGGGAGGTCTCTCTTTTAGTCTTCTTCATAATAAGGTTATGGACTTCAGTTGGATGGCCCCTGAGCCTTCTGGCTCTGGAGGACCTGGATTTTATCTTGTGAATATTTATTGAGTCAACACACGGGGCCCACAAAAAGACTTTGGTTGTAATTGTGCAAGTTAAGAGTGGCGTCCCTGTCTTAATGTGGCCACCAACCACCAACCACATGTCCTTTGATGGGCTACCTCTCCCACTTTTATATTTTTCCTGGCAGGTTTAAGTCTCTTTTAAAAAAAATTTTCTTTAAAATCTAAGGTGATTTCATTATTACCATGAATGTACTTCAGCAAATATACTGGAATATATTTTTAAGACTTAAGCATCATCTTGCTTGCTAACTAATCTCAGAATCTAGTTCAGCTATTAAAACCAACTGTTTACCCTATTACCTATGCAACATATTGTACCAATTTTATCTAGGTCTCCAAAGGCCCCACACCTACCCCCTGGAGCCTCTAATCTTTGGCTCCGGTTGCAAACTGATCCTTGTGCACATCTGTTAGGCAGTGAGCTGTTGTGAATGGGATGCGGCCTTTCAGCTCAGACTGGGCGGCTGGTGCTTCATTTACGGCCCCTCTGCTGTTCTCTTGCTTCCACTCACCTAACGTTCTCTACTGAGAGCCTCTCACTGGCTTTAGGCGGGATGCTGGGAAGCAGAGAAGAACAAATCCCAGGCCCAGCCCCCAGGAAGCTCCTAGCCGTTACTGGAAGAGAGAACCAAAGAGGCCATTAGCAGCGTGCAGCATGCTGTGGGAGCTGCCGAGTCCTGAGGGAGCAGGGCAGGGAAGGGTCTTACCAGCCCGGCCTGCAGTGGCAGGTGGAGGCCCACTGCAGGCTGCCGTTGTAGGCGTGCCCCCGCAGGCCGGAAGACACCGTGGGCAGGCCGTGTGGAGGGCAATGCCGAGGGAAGGCGGGGTGCCAAGAGATCCTGAGACCTGCAAGTCATGGCAGCCGCGGTGGCAGTGGCAGTAGGGTTGGGCACAATGAGCAGGCGTGGTGGCGGTGGGGTTGACACAGTGAGCAGGCGGGAGGAGTATTTGAGAGATGGCGCCCATGCAGCCTGGTGGTGAGTGGTGGGCTTGAGTGGAGGAGTCAAGCAGGAGCCTGGCCTTTCCTGACCACAAAGTTACACCATGAAGTGACTTGGGGAATACAGTGGGGCAGCTGTTAGGATCCCACACCCTGGCATGGAGCAGGGGCTATGGAAGGGGAGAGTATTTGAAGGTGGAAGTGAGGAGATAAGGTAAGAAAAACCAGGAATACCCAGAAGGAGCCGAATGCCGGGTACCACTCTCCCCTGGGAGGGAGTGCACCCTGGGGAGTAGTCAGTCGCCCAGGTCCGGGCCACCTGGTGTTCCTGTGTCACCAACGGCTGCTGGTGCTTTCTTTGCCCCTCAGTCATCGAGTCTGCATGCATGTGTGTGTGTGTGTTGATCTACCGCCCGCCCCAGGTAGGGAGCACTCATGCTGTAACTGTCCCAGCAGCCGTCGCCTGCCCAAGCGCCAGCGCCTCGTTATCAAGAAAGTGAGCAGCCATGTGCGGAGCTTTGAGGTGCACTCCGTTTGCATCCATCCTGTAGATAGAGGACTTAAAAATGTAGGTGACTAGCCTGGCGTGGTGGTGCACACCTGTGATCCCAGCACTTAGGGAGGCTGACACAGGAGAATCGTGAGTTCAAAGCCAGCCTCAGCAAGGGCGAGTTGCTAAGCAACTCAGTGAGACCCTGTCTCTACATAAAACACAACACAGGGCTGGGGATGTGGTTCAGTGGTTGAGTGCCCAAGTGCAATCCCCAGTACCAAAAAAAAAAAAAAAAGTAGGTGACTAAAAGTTTAAAATCCATATAGAATGTGAGTAGAACCAGGTCCTTTTCCATTTCAGACCCTGGGCTCTGAAGTACTGTGCTTTCAGTTGTTTAGGTCTGTCTTGGAGTTCTTATGAAAGTGGCTGGGGCTGTGTGCTTCTCTGTAGAGACACTGACAGAATGTGATTTTTATTTTTAATTTTTTTGGTACCAGGGATTAAACCCAGGGGTGCTTTACTGAGCCACATCCCCATCCCTTTTACTTTTTATTTTGAGATAGGGTCTCACTGAGTTGCTTGGGGCCTCACTAAGTTTTGAACTCACAATCCTTTTGACTCAGCCTCCCCTACTGGGATGAAGGTGTGTGCCACCACCCAGGCTGAATTTGATCTTCAGGCTCCCAGGAGGGTGAAGACAGCAGCCAAGGGTGACACAGGCACATCACTTGCTCAGCAACAGTTGATAGTCACACGTAGCAGATGTGGCTAATAATCAACTCCCCATCCTTGTCATCCCAGCCCCAGAACTCAACTGAACCCGCTCACATGGGCATGTGCAGTACCATTTTCAGGCAAGCCAGTGTTTATTTCTGTTTACTTTAACATCGTGAAGAGAACAACTGGACACTGTGTGCTTTAAACACAGCTTATTTTTCTACCCAGGCTGAGGCCAGGGTGGCTATAAGCGTAGCTGCTTTGATAGCCCTGGGGGATTGGTGGTCAGACCTTGAAAGTCAGAGTCGCCCTCTAGGATGTGGGAGTTCAGCCAGGGAGCAGCCAGCCAGAGGACAAAACCACCTGCAGCTCCAGATACCCTGGAGGCCCTGGGGCTGGTGGGGCCCGGGTTTCAAGCATGTGGTGGGAAGTGCGCCATGTTGTACTGGTATGGAGGACTTGCGGGTTGGGGTCTGCGTGCTTCTAGCTATCTGTATAAAATCAATTTCCATAGTGATCAGACATGCAGAAGAGTAATTTCCTGTAAGTCCTGGGTCCTGGCGAGGTGGAAATGCTTCTGCTTGTCTGTTGTGCTTATCTAAGCCACATGATCTCAGAGGGAAAGACTTTACCCCTGGCCTGGACTATGAGTGTCCTGGAGTGTGAAAGTCGAGTTTTGACCTCAGCACTGCTGTCTCCTTGCCGACTTAAATACTCCCCTGCACTGCTGCCTCAGCCGGCGCTGTCCCCGCAGCACAAATTGTGTGTGTGCTCCCCTTCTCCTAAAGCTGCTGTCCCCCTGCCTCCCTGAAAGTTAGGCCTTTTTGTGTGGGTTCTCCCAGTTCCCCAGGAGAATAGACCACCTGCAGTGCCTTGCAAAGGGCTGTTACTGGAAGTGGCAGGAGCCAACACCGCAAGGCCCAGTGCCTGCCTGGCCTGGGAGTGAGAGCCCTGGTGTCTTCACTCCTCTGTCTGCCAACTGGCCAGAATTCCCCTGTGCTTCATGTGCTGCTCCATCTGCATAAAAACCCCACACAACTGACGCCCACTTCTCAAGGACGTTATGAGGCGTGAAATGATACTGGGTAGAAGCTGCTTCAAAACTTCTAGAAGAAAGTGATGTGAACACACATGCCCTCTCCGTCGGGGGCAGCTCCCCTTTCCATGGCTCTCCTCCTCTTCAAAAATGCAATGGTGGTGCACGCCTGTAATCCCGGTGTCTGGGGAGGCGGAGACAGAAGGATTGCAAGTTCACAGCCAGCTGCTGCAAGGCAAGGCACTAAGCAACTCAGTGAGACCCTGTCTCTACATAAAACACAAAATAGGGCTGGAGGTGTGGCTCAGTGGTCGAGTGCCCCTGAGTTCAATCCCGGTGCCCCCCCCAAAAAAGCAGAAACAACTGTAATGTAAGGACTGGCACCAGGACAGCTACCACAGCAGCATGGCCGCCTTCAGCAGGAGAGTCCTGGTCAGGAGCTGGTTGCAGGGAGCAGCAGTAGCTCTTCACTTCTGCAGGGATTGTCTGCATGTGGCAGGAACCAGTTCATTCTGAGGCCTAAGTTTAGCACAGAAAGACATGCTGGGGCTTCATAGCCAGCATGGGTTTGAATCCCGGCCTGGCAGGTGCCACCTGCATGTCCTTGGACATGTTCCTCAATCTCTCAGAACTTGTACTTGTTCAGTTTTAAGATGGAAGCAGTATTGTTAGTCTTGCACAGTTATGGTGAAGTTTAGATGAGGTTTGTCTGTGTGTACTGACACACAGTGTACTGGTGCACAGTAGGTGTTCAGTAAACAGCTGCTGCTTCTGTGCCTTTATGTGGAAGTAGAATATAATTTGTTCTGGTCAGTGCCAAGTACTTCTCTTGCCCTCCTCTCCTCCATACCCCCATTCCCTTTCCTCTACTGATCTTTCTTCTATTTAGTTATTTTTTAAATTAGTGCCTTGTGGATACACATAAAGGTGAGATTCACTGTCTATTCCTGTCTCTACATAGGAAATTTAAGTCGGATTCATTCCATCATTCTTCCCTCCCTCTCCCCCTCTCTCCCTTCCTCTACTCCTGATGTCTCTTCTGTTTTCATGGAATCCACCCCCACCAAAGAAACATGCAACCCTTTACTTTCTGAGTCTGCCTTATTTCATTTGGCATGATGGTCTCCAGTTCCATCTATTTACCAGCAAATATCATGATTTCCTTTGTCTTTATGGCTGAGTAAAACTTCATTGTGTATATATACCACATTGTCTTTATCCATTCGTCCGTCGATGGGCACCTAAGTTAGTTCCATAGCTTGGCTATTGTGAATTGTGCTGCTGTAAACATCGATGTGGACTGTAGCATGCTGATTTAAATCTTTTGGATTTACACTGAGGAGTGGGATAGCTGGGTCATATGGTGGTTTCGTTCCTAGCTTTTGAGGAGTCGGAGGAGTTTTTGTTTGCTTTGTTTTTAGTGCTGCTGTATAATAATGCCTGTGTGTCTGCAAACACCAGATACAGGAAAGCAGAGTTCTCCTCAGCACTTGTCAATGAGCAGAGCCTCAGAGTTGACTAGACTGAGGTACAGGCAGATTGTGCCCACATGCTTTCTGTGGACTGTCATCCTGCAGAGATGGATAGGGCCCAGGGTGCCACACTGTCTCCCAGGCCTCCAACAGGACTATCCAGATGCCACCTTCTGTATCCATCCTGGCCCTCCACATCCAGTTCACCTCTCATTGCCTCCTGTTAAAACATCAGCAGTGAGGCTGGAGCTGGGGCTCAGTGGCAGAGCACTCGCCTCGCATGCGTGAGGCACTGGGTTTGATCCTCAGCACCACATAAAAATAAATAAAGATATTGTGTCCATCTACGACTAAAAAAATATTTAAAAACAATAACAACAACATATCAGCAGCCTCCCGTGTGGTTTCCCTGCCTCTAGCCTCTTCTCCCTCAACTCCTCATCCTTGTTTCCATGCTCTCCTGTCATTCTACAGCCACTTCAGAGCCTCCTTGGCAGACCCAGGGCTGGACGGCAGGGCCTCACAGGTCCTCCAAGGGCACCCTGAGTCATTCCTGCCTGACTGGGCTGGGTGGAGTCCCTGGTTGTGCCTCCCTTCCCTCCAGGACACACTTCCAGCACTGCCTCCTTCCAGCATCTCTGCTGGCGCTCCCCCACCCCCGCCCTTCTTCCTCTGTCCCACCAGGAGTAGGTGGGTCCTTCTCCACACCAGTAGGCCTCAGCTTGGCAAGAACTGCTTGCGTGCTGACTGGTGTCTGTCACGTGTCTGTCTCTCAGTCACTCGCTGGGTTTTTCCATCCCAGCTCTCCACAGATCCTGGGCCCAGTGGACCCCCGTTGAGTGTCCACCACACAGAGATAGTCACCTGTCCCAGCGCCTGCTGTGGCAGGGGCTTTGGGCCTCACTCAACAGCATTCCAGCCTCCACCCCCAGCCTCTTCTCCATGCCACTTGAAGAAGTGTCTTTAAGTGAAAACTCCTCAAAGGGAATTTCTGTCCCTGTCCTCACGTTCACTCCTCCATTGTGCTGCCAGCAGCTGTTCATCTTCTGTAAAATCACTCGAGTGTGGCAGTTAAGCCGCTTCTCAGCCATCTCCAGGACATTCAATCCCAGGTCCCTTGACCTCCCTCACAGACCCAGTGCACCTGCCCTTTGATCGTCATTCCTGCCCTTTCGAAATCCTTTCCGAAGCCTGCCTCTTGCTCTTAGCTGTGGAGGTTCTGAGCAGACCCCTTTCCTAAGATGCCATGGGCAGCAAAGCTCAGCCCAGGAGGTGGCCCCTCGCTCCGGCTTTCTCAGTATCGAGATGGGTGACAGAAGTTTTGCCCCAGAGGTCCAGGCACACGTGTCTCCTCTGTGGCTGGAAGGCATGTCAGTGAAGGACATCTCCTACTTGTGTCCAAGGAAAGCTGATGTCGTTTTATTTCCTAGTGAAATGTGTGAGACTGGCAGACAGGAATGATTTCTGTCAGTCCTGTGCTAGGCAAGACTGCCGAATGGAAGGCCGTTTCTTGTTTAGAGTGGCTGCGGCTCCCCACTGCAGGTGCCCCTGGGGACGATATTCCTTTGGTGAAGGAGTCAAGTTCCTGCCCTTACCCCAGAGCAGCCCTGGCTTTGGTCTGTTGGGGAGGCTCTGTGTGAACTCCAGCCTGCCTGCCCAGATTCGGGGTCAAGGCCCCGTGTTCTCTCCGACCTACTCAGTGATGCTTCTCCCTAAGGGGCCGGGCAGCCCCACTCTCCTCCTCCTGGCCAATCAGTCATGCCAGCCAGGAGCATCTCCAGGCCTCCCCCTGGTCAGCTGATCTCGGGAAGAGCAGTGATCTTCCCGAAGCTGCCGCCCCCACCCCCTCCCACACACGTGCACTGCCACACTCACGGCTTCCAGGGGACTTGACCATTTGCACTGAGATTGACACTGTTAAATGACAGCAAATAGTGGGAAGGCCCAGGGACCATGGCACTGGGCTTTTCCTGTGAGGCGCATCCAGGGATGACCTCGAGAGTTAGCGTCATCCCCCGTCCTCTTATGTCGTCCCTCTTCTGCCTGGTAGTCCCACAAAGGGACCTCACCATCCATATACATCCAGACCCCTTTCTCTACATAGCCACCTTTGCCTTCCTGCATTTTTTTCTGTTTTGAAACAGCAGTGGTTACTTTTTTGAGCATCCTGAGCTTTTACTGGGATGGAGAAGACGGGGGCCACCAGTGAAGAGTGGGAGAAGAAAAGGAAGACAGAATTAGTCATCCCTTCTTTTTCCAGCCCCTCCCTGCCCTGTTCCTCCACACTGCCCTGAGCTAGGGGCAGGGTGTGGCCCTCCAATGCACATGTGTCTGCAAACTCGAAAAGATGAGGAGCTTAACAACTTGGAGACATCTTGCTGGGAAAGGTGTGGGTATCATCTTAAAAATGAATCATACTAGGGCTGGGATTATAGCTCAGTGGTAGAGCACTTGCCTTGTATGCGTGAGGCACTGGGTTCGATCCTCAGCACCACATAAAAATAAATAAAGATATTGTGTCCATCTACAACTAAAAAAAATTTTTTTAAAAATGAATCATACTTAGTTAACAGTGAAAGTGTGTCTTTATTCATTGAAGTAAAAAAATATCTATATAGGAATCCTTTTGCACACCAAGAACTGTTTTAAGTGCTGTGCTAGATCATAGAGCGTTTTGGTGCCGGGAGGGAACAGTGAAAGTCAAGTGAGTGGCATTTGCAAGCTGGGCTGGATTCTGTGACACGAGGGGTAGGGGGTAGAGCGTAGTCGGTGCTGCATGCACAGGGGAGGCCTTGGTTCAGTTTGTTAGAGGTTCAGGAAGGTCTCTCTGTAAGCAGAGGTACTGGGCATGAGTAGAAATTATCTAGAAGAGGGAAGAAGGGGATGGGTTTGCTTTAAACTTTTATTAGCCAGGGAAGACAAGAACATACCACCTCAGGGCTTTCCTTCCTAAATACATAGATACTTAGTAATTTTAAGGAGAAGACAAGTCAGCAGGGCATGAAAGCAAAAAGAAATTCAGCTAACATAACAAGCAGTCATAATACTTTAAATTGAGCCAATTTGATGTGGGCCTTCTTAAAAATTAAATAGTAGAAGCCATACTAATTCCACACACCTGAGCCTCTCTGTGGTCTAATGATGTTGTATGCATTAATTTTGCTTGTTGCAGTAAAAATTTCATGTTGAAGCACTAACTCTAATGTTCAGATTTCACTTTGCTCTACTGCTCTCTAGGAACACTCCTGACTAATGTGTCCTAGGAATATGCCTTACCCTCCCAAATGGGCTTTCCAAAGGTGTCTTACTTTCTTTCCTTGTTTTTTTTTTTTTTTTTTCTTTTTTGGTACCAGGGATTAAACCCAGAAGTGCTTAACCACAGAGTCACATCTCCAGTCCTATTTTATGTTTTATTTTGAGACAGGGTCTCACTGACTTACTGAGGCTAGCCTCAGACTTGCAATCCTCATGCCTCAGCCTCTAAGTTTCTGGATTATAGGCATGTGCCACCTGCCCTGCCCCAAAAGTTTTCTTTCAAAGCATGAAAATCCCCTACTGTCTTGTGCTGGAGGTTCTTCCGTTTCCACCTGTAGGTAATGTGATTGATGGGGGAGAACTCGTGTGTTCAGGTTCCCTCCCACACTTAAACCCAGGGCGGCATTGCTCTTTTAACAAAGAAAATCTCTGGAAGAACAACGCTGGGACGTGCCCGAGTAGTTAAGAGAGAAGCATTCTGTGTAGTAAGTGCTCTGTCACTTTTAATCCCCTGCTTTGCGTTGTTTTTTCTGCAGGCTTGAGCTGTCTGTTGAGGACATCTTCCAAGACTGGCTTGAGAGTTCTGGAATGCCAAAGGTACGCTCAAGATAACTGCTTCGGGAGAGTCTGTGGAGAACAGACTGCTTGACCTACTAATCACGATCATGGTTTTAGTGCATGTATATAAAAGTGATGGTCTTGCTGATGTGGAGTATCCCTAAGTCAGGAGCATGCTGAACTCTCCACTGCATTTCAGCATGCCATTTGGGGGCATGCCTGTGGCCACTGTTTCAAGTGATTGTGGTGCTATAGGTGGATGTTAGTCAGCTTTTGTGACAGGTAACCAAAATACCTGTCAAGAACAACTTAAAAGCCGGGCGTGGTGGTGCAAGCCTGTAATCCCAGCACTTAGGGAGGCTGAGACAGGAGAATCGCGAGTTCAAAGCCAGCCTCAGCAATGGCAAGGTGCTAAGCAACTCAGTGAGACCCTGTCTCTACATAAAACCCAAAACAGGGCTGGGGATGTGGCTCAGGGGGCACTACCAAAAAAAAAAAAAAAAAAGAACAACTTAAAGCAGGAAAGGTTTATTTGGGGGCTCACAGTTTCAGGGGTCTTGGTTCACAGATGGCTAAGTGCATTGCTCTGGGCCCATGGTGAGGCAGCACATCACAGCAGAAGGGTGTGGAGAGGAGTGCTGCTCCAATCATAGCTGGCCAGGAGACGGACAGGGAAATGGCCAGGGGGGATATGCACCCTTCCAGGGCATGTCCCCAGTAACCCACCTCCTCCAGACCCACCCCACCTACACTTACCACCAAGGCCATTCACACTAGGATGGACTGGCTAGGTTTCACATTCAATCATTTCACCTCCAAACAGTCCCATGTCCAAACCAGAACAGTAGCCATGATGCTGTCCTCTGTACTTTGTGGTAAGTGGGTTCTTACAGAGCATGGTGTATATTTTGGGTAGAGTCACCAGGCAACAGTTTCGCGCCCTCAGGGATGGGCAGTTGACCTGGAGCTCTGCTCTTTGGATGTAACCAGACAGACAGACAGCTTTCATGTCACCTGTGATACATATGGTTTCCTTCCCTTATTTCCCCAGTGCACCTGCCTTTCAACTTCCTTCCCTGGTATGCATGAGCTTCCTGCTTCAGGCTGGCCTTACCTGTATTATCTGCTGTCATTTCTCTGTTTTGGGGACTGGGGCTCACTCTTACCTAAGATTTTGTCCTCTCCTTCCCTTCCAGTCCATGTGCAGCTCTGAGGGAGAAACCTTTTCCTGGCCAGCTCTAGTCCCATCTGAGTCACCTGGCCTAAAACCTCCTCTTTTTTTTAAAAATATTTTGCTTAGTTGTTGATGGACACAATGTCTTTATTTTATTGCTTTGTATGTGGTGCTGAGGATCGAACCCGGGGCCTCATGCATGCGAGGCAAGCGCTCTACCGCTGAGCTACAATCCCAGCCCCTAAAACCTCCTCTTTCCTGCCCCCTCCCAGGTCTTGTGCCTCCCAGAGCCTATTGGGCAGCTTAGGCACCTCACAAACCCAAATGCTGACTCCAGCCTGAGCCCAGGCCCTGGAAGTCTAAGGGTGTCATCCCAGACAAGGTGGTCAAGGGATGCTTTGCCCTGGAGCTTTCCCTGTCGGGGTGGCGGCAACCGCACACCCTCATAGTGGGCGTTAGTGGCTGAGGGTGGATGCCAGTGGCTGAGGGTGGACGCCATGGGGGGAGAAGCTCTGCCCCGCAGCTCAAGCTGCTCCTGTAACCTGCGTGTTTCTGGTTACATGAGCCTCCCCTGGGAGTGTCTGAGTGTCGGTGTGTGTGACCCATGAAGTGAAGGAGCTGGGGCAGGGGTCTCCACCACCTTTCACCCCTACACTCACTCCGCTGTTCTTTCCCATCACTTGGGGAGAACATCTGCCCCCAGACACCATTAGCTTGTTCCTAAAAAAAGGAATTTTTTTTTCCTTCAGTTCAGGAGTGCATGTCACCTGTTAAAGGTTATTTATTTGGCCCAGTCCTCTGGGAACAAAAAAGAATGAACAACAGAACAAAATGGAGTGGAGCAAAGCAGCTCCCAGGCCCTTCAGTTTCTAAGAAGGTGACTTCCAGGGCCAAGCCACCTCCCACGCAGAAAATCCAGGGAGAGCAGGTTAAGGTTTGTCTGGTCCAGAACTTCAGCCTTGCCCTTTGTGTTTTAAATAGGGGTGGAGGGGCATCCTCTGAAGCCCTTTGCCAGCGTTGTCTTCCTAAGCCAGATTGTTATAAGGGCTTTCAGACTTCTTGGCCTGGGACAACCGTTAGCCTAGAGGGAAGAGAAAAGAAGAAGGGCTTAATCACGTGCCCAGAAGCTGGTGTATGCACTTGGGTTCTGGGGCTGGCGCTGACCTCACTACTAGCAAGCCCTGATAGGAGGGGTTTGCCAGTACCAAGAGGCTTTGCTTTTCATTAAAGGGGAAAGGGCATGTGGAAGGAAGACAGTTACCTCTGAGCGCGTGTTTTTTCCAAAGGTCTAGTTGCATTAGTGACAGCCTGCAGCGTAAGCCATAAGAGTCCTACTATAAACTGATGAAACCTGCTGCCAAAACAGCCAGGTGCAGGCTAACCGGCTATAAAGTGTCTTTAGGGCATAACTGGTATTTCCTCGGTTGCTTAACTCTTCAGTAAAACAGCAGCAGCAGACAGACGGACCCTGATTTAGTGCAGTGTCCTGTCGCTGGGTGATCAGACAGCATTTTTTCATCTCTTCTTCCCTTTCTCTGCTGTATTTCTATGACTGCTGGTCCTTGTCTCAGCCCCTTCCATACTCCTTGAAAGCTTCTTTGCATTTCCACTTGAGTGGAAGGCTTAGCAAGGACCTGAGACCTCTGGTTGCAGGAGCCCTGCGGTGAATGGGACGCCTTATCCTTCATCCCATCATTATAATATAAAGTCACTCTCATGCCTGCCCCTGCACGGCAACTGGGGAGTGACATCACTGCCTGCTCTTTGTTTTCCTCCAACATTTCTGTCCACCAGCAGCTGAAGTCGTTCAGGACAGAAGTCACCTTCTGCTCAGGTTTTCATCTCTCAGATTACAGAGGCTTTTTGTCTTCTCAGGAAGCCTCGCTTTGTGGTTGGCCTTGATTTTCATTTTTGGCCATGTTGAATGGCAATTAAAAAAAAAAAAAGTGAAAATAGCCACAGCAGCAACAGAGGTAAGCATGAGCCCTGCACAAGTGAAATAAATTGGATCCAACATCTCTAAAGAACATCTCGCACTGTGACTTTTGGCCTTGCAGAGAAACTTGAATTATGCCCTCAGTAGTATAAATTACTTATTTTATGAGATTCTTCTGATTATAGAAATATTAAACATTATATTAGAATATTTTAAAAATTATAAATAAAAAAACAAAAATGACCCAGAGATCTCATGAAAATAAGAGAAAACCAACAGAGTAGAGGAAGGGATCAAGAGCAGGGGAGCTATGGGGAAAGAAATCATCAGAATTATGCTACGTCTGTGTTCAGATACATCACAATGAATCCCATTTTGTGTCATTATAAGGTACTAATTTAAAATAGTAGAAGGGGTTAGGGCATGGGGTGGGGTGGGGAATGGAGGTGCCAGGAATGAAATTGGTCAAATTATATTATGTGCACGTATGAACATGTCACAATGAATTTCACTGTTATGTATATCAATAAGAATCAGAAAAAATTGAAAGATAAAGAAAAATGTGATGATACATACAAAAAATGACCCAGAGATACTTTTTTTTTTGGTACCATGGACTGAACTCAGGGACACTCAATCACTGGGCCACACCCCCAGCCCTACTTTGTATTTTATTTAGAGACAGGATCTCACTGAGTTGCTTAGCGCCTTGCTTCTGCTGAGGCTGGCTTTGAATTTGCGATCCTTCTGTCTCTGCCTCCCAGTTTTTTTGATATATATTCTTTCAGTCATTATTCTAAATATCTCAGTGCATTTTTTTTTTTTTCGGTACTAGGGATTGAACTCAGGGGCACTCGACCACTGAGCCACATCCCCGACCCTATTTTGAGTTTTATATAGACATAGGGTCTCACTGAGTTGCTTAGCGCCTCGCCATTGCTGAGGCTGGCTTTGAACTGGTGATTCTCCTGTCTCAGGCTCCCTAAGTGCTGGGATTACAGGAATGCGCCATCGCGCTTGGCTAGCTGACTGGTCTTTTAGTGACCAAGCTCGTTCCCTTTCTATGCATCATCCATAGCAATGTCAAGTGAGGCTTCCCAAAACAGCTCAAACCCATTCTCACCATAAACTTGTTCCCCATTGACAATGTGTTAGAGTGCTCTTTGGCCTGCTGATGGATGCTCTCCCCAGTATTGCCCCAAACTACCTTTTTAAACCTTATTTCCACCATTCCAGGAATGTGCCCAACAAAACTATCAGTCTGCAGATATTTGTGAGCTTCACCACCAGCCTCTTTTCCATGCTCTTTTCTCTCCTTGGAACGTTACCCTCTCTATGCATTAGTGTGCAGCATAGCGGTCTTACCCCCTTGCTAGCGTGCGTGTGTCACACCGTCCTTCTCAGCCCCAGAAGCAGGTGATAGCTGATTTGTCCTTGCAGCTCCCGTGGTGACGCTCAGGCCGTAGCCATTGCACATAGTAGTACTCAGGGCTCATAGTCCAGGACAGCAGCCACCAGCTGCATGTGGCCGTCAAGCACTGGAAGTATTCCTGGTGCACCTGAGGAGCTGGATTCTAATTTAATCTTTATTCGATTTGTTTAAAATCTAATGAATCTGTTATTGTTTAGAAAAACTTGGAGATTGAACGAATCTACTTTCCCTGTAGATCTTATTAAATGTAAACACAAACCAAGGATTTCTGATTAAGATTTAATATTTGAATTGAGATGAAATGTTAAAATATGTTATATGTAGAAGAGGTTGGGGCATGGGGTGGGGTGGGGAATTTCTACAAAAAATGAAAGTAAGATATTTCTCGATTTTAAACATTTTGTTGCATGTTAAGCTGGTGGTGTTTTGTATGCATTGCAACCCAACACATGCAATTGGCCTCCATATCTGCAAGTTCCACATCCATAGATTCAGCTAACTATGTGTCAAAAATTTTTTTAATTGCTTCTGCACTGAAGTTTACAGACCTTTTTTAAAATTTTTCTTTTAGTATCAGAGATTGAACCCAGAGCACTCAATTACTGAGCCATATCCACAGTCCTTTTTATATTTTTATTTTTGAGACAGAGTCTCCCTAAGTTGCTTAGGGCCTTGCTAAATTGCTGAGGCTGGCCTTGAACTTGGGATCGCCCTGCGTCAACCTCCCAAGCTACTGGGATTAAGAGATGTGCACCAACATACCTGGCATAGGCTTTTTTCTTATTATTCTCTAAACAGTACTGTGTAACAACCATTTCCATTGCATTTACATTGTATCAGGTATTATAAGTCATCTGGAGGTGATTGAAGGTACACGGGAGGATGCGTGTAGATGTGCTGCAGATACTACACACTTTCATATAAGGGACTTGAGCATCAGGTTTTGGTATCTGGGGATGTCTTGGAACCAGTCTTCCACATATACTGAGAGACAACTGCATACCCAAAAAACCATGTTATTAAATTAATTTTACTTGTTATTTATTACATTTTAAAAATGTGGCAACTAGAAAATTTAAAATGATAGTTGTGGCCTGCGTTTAAGACTGTTGATTGCATTAAAATCTGAGTGCATAATGCCTTCACCCACAGAATAGATATGATTGAAATCATCTGTGTTTTTGTGAATCCCATGAGTAAAGACAGCTGGCTAATCCACAGATGGCCTTGGATTTGCCATGACAGCAGGAATGAGTCCCACCTGTAGACACAGTGACAGTGCCATGTTCACAACAGGCATTCAAAGGGCAGGAAGGAATTCCCAGCCTTTATGCAGTCCCACTTTTAACTGCCAGTGGACTTGTTTGCTGAGGTCTGAACACAGTGGCACCCTGGCACAGATGGACCTCAGGACACTTCTGTGCCTCTGTGTCTTTGGAACAATCTTTGGTGGCAGTGGCGGCAGGGAGGAGAAAAGATGGCTGATGGCCCGCCACATTATGAGCCCAGAAACAGGCAGACATCGGCTGCAGTTCCCAGACTTGCTCTTGGATCTTGGAGCTTAGAACAGCACATAATTTTGTCATCTTGGGAAAATGCCATTTCTTTCCAAGCAAATACCTGCCAAAGGCCACATAAGCAAATGATAAAAAAATGTGTGTCTTATAAGGAAAAGGCTGCGGTCACAGAATCGAGGAAACTCATAAGACCTCATGCAAGAGCCTTTATGTCATTGTAGCCCACAATATGCTTTTTAGCACAGAGGAAAACAGCTGGTTCATTAGGGGAATAATTTGTAGGCTTCCTTTACACATGTTATCTAATATTATCAACATAATTCTAAGGCCCATTAGGATACTTAATCTCAGTGGGGTTTCATAAGAATTCTGCATTTAGTGGTCAGTCAAGAAAACTGAGACTGGTTATTTTTCAAATTCCAGAGAAAGTACGTATTTCAAGCTGTGTGCACTGAGGTCTCTGGTTCTTTGTGAGAGCACTTGCCGTAATGTGGTATACTTTGGGGGCTCTTGAGAATTTCACTGTCATTTGTGTGCAGTTGTTTAACTCACACTCTATAAGTGACTAAACATCTTGTTGAGGATCCTTAAAGATATATTGAATAGGTCTCTGGCCTCTCTTAGGGCAGCATCCCAAGCTCTGAGGCTTTACAGCCACTTACAGTTCCTCAGAGTGCCTGGCCCTTTCCACGGGCTCTTCCAGTAGCTGGACTGCTCAACTGGGGCACAAGAGTTTATTGAAATTCTTTCATTGTGAGCTTCATTTCCCTTATTTGGGGCCTCCGTGGCTCAGTGTTCACATTAGTTTGCTGGGGCTGCCCTAACTCAATGGGTGCCTTAACACAGATCTATCTGTTCACCGCTTGGAAGACTCCAAGTCCAAGATCAAGGTGGTGGCTGGTTTGCTTTCTCCTAAAATCTGTCTCCTTGGCTTGCAGATGGTTGCTTTCTCACTGTGTTCTCTCAGGGTCTTTTAGATCCCGAATTATATTGGATTAGGGCCCACACATGTGACTTCATTTTACCTGAGTGAGCTTGTCTCTAATGTATTCACATTCTGAGGTCCTGAAGGTTAGGACTTCAACATATGAAAGGACACAGTTTAGCCCGTACCAATGCTTTGTTCCCATTTCCCTATTTTTCTGACTAGCTCTATATTTCTAATGAATTCTTTTTAAATGGCCTGTAAAATTCACTCAAGACAACTTCGGTTTATTTTTTTTAATTAAAAACAATTTTTTTTTTAGTTGTTGATGGACCTTTATTTTATTCATTCTATTTATATGTAGTGCTGAGAATCTCCAGTACCAAAAAAAAAAAATGTCTAGGGCTGGGGAGTGTAGTTTAGTGATAAACTATGTGCCCCAGCAGGAGCGAGGCCCTGGGTTTAATCCCCAGCACCATACACACCCCTCCAATCTGAGCTCCTAAAGGACACAGGCCTTGGCCCACCCACTTCCCCGAGTGCTCACCTGTCACTGGCAGGGTTTGGGCACACCATCTGCATTATGGTGATTTAGGCTTGTTTCATGTGGCTTCACACTTTTTCCTTTGAAAGCACCTGTAGACATAGATGATCCCCAGCCCACTGCACGTGCTCTCTGACAGACACCACTGGCTATCCAGTCAATGCCGTTCTTAAAATGGATCCAAGTATATGAATAGATCTGAACACGAAAAATCAAAGTTGAAAACCAAAGAGCAAAAAGTCAGTCTAAGTCTTCCTTGCACTTTTTGTCAGGTCACCTCCTCCCTTCCAGGAGGAGAAATGCTGGACCTTCTTCCCAAGGAGCTACCTTTTCAGGTAAGGCTGCTGGGCCACCTGACCACATTATAAAGTTACAGCTCAAGTCAGTCACTTCTTCTAAAGTTTGAAGAAGTGGCTCTGGAATCTTGTGGGCACTCTCTAGCACCACATTCAAGTCACTGTGTTATCTTACTAAGCAATGCCCTCTCAGATTTTGCTTTCCACGTAAAACAGGAAACCCTAAACTTGTTCCTGACAAGGAGGACTCCCAAGGGAGAAGAACCTACTCTAAATAGTGATCAAAACTCATTCCCATGGGGGATTTTTTCACTATTTTAAGAATGCACTCACCCTTCAGGATATTCAGGGGCAGGCACTGCCCGGACCAGGTGTTGGGAGGTGTTGAGAGTGAGGGTGCTGGGAGGGCTCTTTCCCTACTGCTCCAGCTGAGAAAGCTCCTCCTGAGTGGCTCACTTAGTCTGATCACAGCAGTGACCCATTGGTTAATCTGCCCCCAGTCACTGAGATCTGACTGCCTGATGTGGCTCAAACACAGTTTTCTAGCAGCAAACCTGGGTTATGTGGCCCTCCCTGCCTATCATGGCCTTCTCAGTTTCTCCCTGCCTACACTCTGCCTGCCCTGTAAGACCAGCTTCAAATAACACGGCAATCTCTTCTTCCACAAATGGAAATGATCTTTTCTAAATTCTAAAAGTTTTTTTTTTTTTTAACCACTTACTGCTTTCTGCCTTAGGTCAATGTATTTGGACAATGTTGAATCAGATGCCCCAATAAACAACACCCAGTGAAGATCTTGTGTGATTTAGTCCTCTCTGGGACAATGGACCCTTCCTACATTTCTCTCCTATCATCAGACGTGACTTTTAGTTGTTGTTGTTTTGTTTTTGTACTGGGAATTGAACTCAGGGGCACTTGACCACTGAGCCACATCCCCAGCCCTTTTTTGTGTTTTATGGAGGGACAGGGTCTCACTGAGTTGCTTAGCACCTCGCCATTGCTGAGGCTGGCTTTGAACTCGCGATTCTCCTGTCTCAGCCTCCCTAAGTGCTGGGATTAAAAGCTTGAGCCACCGTGACCAGCTTAGACATGTATTTTTAAAGTGAGCTCAGAGAAAGGCATATGAGGGTGGCTTTCTTGGTTGGGATAAAGAGCATTTGAAAACTTTTTTCCCTTAAAAAGAATGAAAATTCTGAACTGGCCCAGTTGGACACAGATACTTTCAGGCATGTGATACTATGGACAGAAATCAAATATACTTGTTTAGTGGACTAAGGATGAATCTGTTCTGCCCTTTGGACCAGAAGGAAAAGGAAGCAGGAGCTGTTAGCTCCGAAAAGACTATTTGGCTTAGTCCAGTTCATGGAGATAGTTGGCAGTGGTTTGTGTTCCTGTGGGTTTTAATAAAGAGTTAGAGCTGGGTTCTTGAGAGAAGTATAGGTCTGCAGGCTTGGGTTAGAGACCCTCAGGGGGCCTGGACATCAGCATCATCCAGGAGCCCATTTAAAGTTATAGATCCCAGGCTCTCGCTCCTTACCTACTAAGCAGAATCTGCATAATTATAGCTGGGACTGGTTGATAAGTTCTATAATTGTGTTATATTCCAGAATATACTCTGTCAGAAGTTTTTCTTCCCAGTACCGTCTACACTCTTGGAATTCTTCAATTTTGTACTCTTCCTGATTGATCCAAATATTTGGCCTCGAGGTTTAGTTTATTTTTTGAAGGTATATGCCAAGTGTTGCACATACAGAGCTGAGAAGGCAGAGGCCCTACCATGAGCTCAAGGTATGTGGGGGCTTCTGTAAACCAATCATTATTCTGTAATGCACAAGAGGAATCTGCCCCAGAGTTGGAGACTCAGAGGGACTAGTAGAGGTTAACTTTCATGCATCTGCCTTGTTCAGCGGGGAGGCTAAGTCTTTAAGAAAACAAAAAGCTTGCAGACTCAGCTTTTAAGCTCCAACTCAGTCACCATCAGCCAGCTCATTGTGTAAGTGAGCCATGTCACTGTCCTGCAGGTGCAGTCTGGTGGCCATGTTTGGACATAAGAGCATTACCTGTGTTTCAGGCTTGAAGATACTGTGCACCAGAGAGATTGACTTAAGGAAAGACTTTACATCCCTTGCAGTGAGCATTACCATTTAATAGGATTTCACTGTAGTGATGCTTTATTTCATTTAGAGAGCTCTTTAGAAAGAAGGAGCCATATACACTCAAAGAATTAGGACAAAGATATCTGCTTCAGATTATAAACTTTTGTCAGTGGAAAAAACATCCTGCTCATTAAGAACCGCCCCATCCTCTCTTTATCAGGCTGAGGGGGTGCTCTGGCAGAGTCTTCATCAAAACAGATGGCTTTAGGCCAGGCATGCTGGAATCCCAGAAGCTGAGGAGGATCACAAGTTCAAGATCAGCCTGGGCAACTTGGTGACCATCTCAAAATAAAAGTACTGAGGCTGTAGCTCAGTATTGAAGTGCTTATCTAGCATGTGCAAGGCCCTGTGTTCAATTCCTAGTTCACCAAAATGCAAAACAAAACACTCAGCAGATAATTTAATGTTCACTCTTCTTTGACCTGGGGAGCAGTGGCTCATGGGTTGGATGCATGGCTCATGGCCGTGTGACACTGCACAATATCATTGCAATTCTGAGTTAAGACCCCCATCTGGACCTTTGAGGCAACGGCTCCCACATGGGCCTTCCACAGTGCTCATAGCAACCTGCCACCAGAGCACTTGCTGATAAGGAAAGCCCTCAGCGACCGGGGCTGCTGGAGAGCACAATGCTGCTCTTCTTCCTTCTCTTTTGTGGAGACCACTATGTAGTCCCCGAGAGATGTGCAGTTAATGAATGCATGGCATAGTGTTTCTTGGGTGTGGCCTCTGTTGCTCATGGTCAAATATTTCTGGTCTTTTCTGGTCTTGCACAGCTTTCAGTCTGCTTTAGAATCTTAGGCTGTGGACAAGGCCTAAACTAAACAATGTGTCATTTTCTCACCATGGGAAGATGAGTCAGTGAGAGCTGTCCTCACCTGCCCAAGCTCGTAGCTCTAATTAGAGGCAGAGCCAACCTCAGATCCAGGAATATCAGGCCTCAGCCCATAGACCAGGCCTTTTGTATTTTTAGGAGAGCTTAATCCAACTCAGCTGATCCAGTCTTTGCCTTCATTTTTACAAAGATTTGTGAATAGTAGCCAGGTGTGGTGGCGCAAGCTTGTAATCCCAGCACTTAGGGAGGCTGAGACAGGAGAATCGTGAGTTCAAAGCCAGCCTCAGCAACGGCGAGGTGCTAAGCAACTCAGTGAGACCCTGTCTCTACATAAAACACAAAATAGGGCTGGGGATGTGGCTCAGTGGTCGAGTGCCCCTAAGTTCAATCCCCGACACCAAAAAAAAAAAAAAAAAAAAAAATCTGTGAATAGATAATAAAGGAATAGCAGAGGGCCCCAAGCAGTGATGATTGGAAATGTAATAAATGACTGTTTTTTGTTTTCCTGAAACTGTTCTTTCATGGATGCAGAATGCAGACCTCACATGCTAGGACTTTTAATAAACAGGTGCCATGGGCATAGACACCCTTCTCCCACTAGCTACTTCTGAAGGAGAGCCCTGTGTGTCTGGATTGAATATCTTGCTTAGGAATTACTCATCTTCATTGCCTCAGAAAGCTGGTATGTCTTTGGTGTGAGTGTACTAAGTGTTAGTAGAAATCAGCTTAGGTCTTTGCCTTTGGTAACATACAGGCCATCCTCCTTTGAGATGGAAACTAAATAGATAATACCAGCTCACCAAAATAAATAAGGAAAAGCAAATTGCCAAACAGAAAGTCTTTATGTGCCTGCTAACGCACTTGAGGGATGTTTTTTGTATCCTCTTTTTTGCTTTCAAAATCAAACCCCCAACTCAAGTCTCTGGCTTTAACTTCTGTATTGACCCATGCCGGAGAGAATCAGGAACACAGGCAGATGACGGCCCGCCAGCAAGTGTGTTACAGGGCAAGGTAGTGGTCAGTAGTTGCCAAACTGCCCAAATCCAAATGTGTGTTTGCAAAAGGGCAGCATTCTTGTCCCCCACCTCTTATGCACTTGTCTTACTGGTGCTCGCTGATGAGTGTGCTCAGGTCATTCAGTAGGAAGTCCTGTTCTTCATGTCAGTCCTCTGGCTTGGGCCTCCACCAGCCTGTGTTTTCTGGTTCTGTCTAGTGTTACACAGCATCATCACACTGTATGTGAGCTCCAAGCAGTTTGACACATAAACAAGACAACATTATTTCAAGGTTAATGACCAAGCATGGAGTCTGGGTGCAGGAAGAGTCGGTTGTGTTATATCCCATTTGATGTCTTCATAGAATGCACATTGTCGTGAAGGTTTGTTGGAGGAAGAAGGCAATTAATACATTAAATACAGCTCTGGAGTCAGTTTTTTTGTTGCTGAACAATGTGGCTGTGAGAGAGCTGCTCACCTTCTCTGAGACTATTGCTTTGTTTTTGGGGGGAATGAGGTGCACTGGCCTGGGGGAAGGGCACCTCCTCTAAGCCTTGCCCAGGTACCACTCTGAGTTCTTGAGAGGAAGAGCCTTTACTTTTTGTGTCTTCCTTTCCATCTCTGCCATCCTGAATTGGCTTCAGATTTAAAGCTCATCCTTAGACTTGGTTGTGTTGGGAGAACTTTATGTGTCTTATCCTCATGTTGTTTTACAAACTTATAGAGAAAGCTAGTTTGTGCCTTTCTTCTCCCACTGGAAAATGGCTACTTGAGAAGTTTTGGGGTGGTGGGTCTGAAGTGATAATTGGCATGCAGGAGCATTGACACTGGCGAGACGAGGCACTTGCTTCTGATTCAGATCAGTTATTCACAGGTACTAACCTGTTGGGCCAGCAGGAGATGAGAAACCTTTTTTGGGGCTAGTCTCAGAATTCTTGCAGATCAATCCTAACCGCAGGTCATTTTTTTTCTTGGAAAGTGGCAACTGTTATTTCTAAGATACATTTTGAGATAAGCAAATAACATATTCATTTATGCCTGCTGCCTACATGTCCTTTGGGAGAAGGTCTAGTGAGCGCCAGCTGCTGTTTGAAGGATCGGGAAGACATGAAGTCCAAATGCTTCAGAAGAAACCCCATTTTTATGTTGCTTTATATTTAAATAATTATTTACTGCCTAAAAAACTAAACAAACAAACAGGACCAGTAATGAAATGTTTGAGAAAATGTCACAGTGATTGCTGCATATTTTATAGCAAAATGTTACAGTGTTTCTTATATTGAGAAAGTAGGAACTATTTGGAGTTGGGATGATCAAACCCAGATGCTTTCCTAAAATTATATTTTCAGTGCATTTATATGTCTGTTACAAAGTGTGCTATGTGCTAAAAATATTTTCCTTTGTAGGCCAAAGGAAATTTCAAACCGCATTGAGGGATACATATATCAGATGGTTTTTCTTAAGTGCGTTAAGGGCATCCTGGTTGTTATTAGCCTTGACTTTACAATATGACATTATTTATGCCAAAAAGCTTCACAATTCAATTCTTCTTTAATTTCAGCAACTTTATTGGCATGAAAATGCATGGAAGGGAGGCCAAAGTCAGTACATAAGAATTTGGTACCAAGACTCCAGGGCAACCAGTGATAATGGGATTCGGCTGGGGTAACTCCATCCCTGGGACGAGGGCGTGGCTTCTGCATCAGGGGGCTTTGCCTGCCTTTCCTCTAAGGGCCTCACCTAGTGTCTCCTCTCTCCTCCCTTCCTTTCCCCTCGGTGGTGCATGCGGTCGGTCTTCTTACTCCACACCTCCAAGCAAAGATGCGTTTCTCTGTAAGACTTCTTGACTGTATTTTTCACAAAGTCCATTTCTCCAGAAATCTCACTGGCCTTTCCTCCTCGAACTGTATTTTTTAGTCACTGTCATTGATTTTGTCATTGAAAGGCATCTGCTTGGGTTTTGCGTAAAAGCTTTGAGAAGCTGCAGATAAGGGAAACCAATATATAGGTTTTTGACTCCCTAAAATCGTATTTGACCTTCTCTACTAGTATCCCCTTTTACATACTTGAATGTCCAGAATAAAATAAAGCTTAATCATGTTTGCGAGTGGAGTCTACACCAAGTGGAGTGTGCCTAAGTTATTTACTCTTGTAGAGCTGTTCACAGCTCTACAAGATGAACATGATTATCATGCCAGTTTTACAAGAAGAGGAAACTGAAAACCAAATGTTGTCCAACTTAGAAGCCCATGACCATTATACCTGGATGGGCTGCAGTGTTTCCGCATTTCACTCCTGGGCATGCTGGTACATTCATAGTGCAATGTAGAAATGTCACATTTCATGTTATGATGTTTTTGTAACAATGGTTGGCTTATTATTGTGAGTGACACAGGACCAGAAATGAAATGATTAATTCTCCTTTATAATAAGGCATATGAGAAAGAGAACTTGCTCCCTTGAGTCCACCACTTGTCCTGGGAAGGGACGGTGCTTGCTTGCCGTGCCTCAGATGGGCCACATCTCCTCAGGCTCCATCCAAGGGTACAAAGTCTGTGTGGTTGTCAGGTCAGGTTTTTTATTATGATGCCACAATTCAGTTATATTGAGACCTTTGAAAGTTCAGTCAGGTTCAAAATACAAGATGGTCTTTTGTCTTTGAGGAAAGGAGGAAGAGTTCACATTTCACATCTGCCTCCTGCTTCTTCTGTGAGCCTTCCTGCCCCGTCCTCCCCTTGGTGTGCGTCTGTCCGTCTGTCTCCTAGGCTCAGTTGTGGGACCCGCGTGCTGTGCTCAGCTGTATAACTTCCTCGCGGCAAGGACAGAGGGGGCCGAGGTCTGAGTTCTCAGTGTTGTATTTCCCATAACACCAGGGGGAAGCTATATTCAGAGGAAGGACTTACAATGGCAACAGCTTATTTCATTGTTAGCCTGCTTTCTAATGACCTTGAACCTCAGAGAACCAGGCAGTGATGATAAGAAAGGTTCATGTAGAAGGCAAAGCTAAAGCAGACTTTCATATTTGCACTATAAATTAAATGTGTCATCATGAAAACAGGGCTAGGGATGTGGCTCACTGGTGGAGCACTTGCCTAGCGTGCATGAGGCCCTGGGTTCCATCCCTAGCACTGAAAAACTGAAACACAAAAAATTGTAGACAATAGTTAGATTTATGAGAGTTTAACATACCTAATATTCACATAAATATAAATTAACTGATGGATTCTTCAGTCTTGACAATGAGGAGGCATTAATGATAATAAAACCCTAATGTTCTTTGCCCCTCTTTTTCATCTGTCATACTGATGAGCACAAAAGCTGTTATGTGCAGAGTGGCAGGCTTTATCCCCCAGGACAAAGAAGTTACGTTTGGCATCTAAAGAACAATGAGCGTTTGGTGCTTGACCGATCAATGCTGGATCAAGTTCACATTCCCCAGCTCCCACTCTCCCACCTCCACAGGCAGTGGGTCGGAGCAGAGCCAAGGGAGGTGGGCAGGTCCTTTTTCTACCAAGATTTGAGCCAGGGCTTTCCTAATATGGACACAGCTGGGGCTGGGCAACCTTTAGATTTAATCCACTGCTGGAGAAAACATCCTATGAAAAGGAGAGATTAGCAGCCAATTAATTCTGACCCCTCCCATTGTTTTCCTGGAATACCTCCTTGTAGGGAGCTAAGAGTTTGGTGAACAAACATGTGGAAAATGACTTTTCCTCAGATTATCCGTATTTGGGACAGTTGCCCCTCCTCCCAAATGTGGTGAATTTCACTTTCCTTACTCTGCGTGTGTGTGTGTGTGTGTGTGTGTGTGTGTGTGTGTGTGTGTGTGTGTACACTGAGGGCCATGGCTTTTTAAAATAATCATACTAAAGCCACACACCCCACTTTCAAGGCACCATGGAGTCCATGTGTACACACTTCTGGATACCAGACTCACTCCATCTTAGGGAATAATGAGAAGGTACCTAGACACCAGTGTTTGCTTTCAAGCTAGTGAAATAATCATTATATGATATGTTTTATGTTTATTTAGTAACTACTACCTTTGGGAAGGCATTTTATCAGAATAATTTTCCTAATGGGTTCCAAGTCTGTGGCCTTTTCTAGACACAGGAGCCCATGTGGTTAGAGCAGGCTGACCAAGACTCAAGGAAGTCAGCACAGGTCGCTTCCTGAATAGAACAGTACTTCTGGCACACTGCAAGGATCTTTTCCATTGTCACATGCTGTTCCCTTATTGTGTGTGTGTGTGCGCGCGCGCGTGCATGTGCACGTGTATGCAGTGCTGGAGATAGAACCCACGGTGATGTAACATTGAGCTGCATCCCCAACGCTTTTTTATTTTTTTTTAATCTTGAGACAGGGCCTAAGTTGCTTGAACTTGTGATCTTCCTTAGCCTCCCTCGATGCTGGGATTACAGGTGTGTACCACTAGGCCCAGCTACAATCCCCTAATTCTAGCCAGCAGCCCTTCAAATGCAAAATGTTCGGATGGAATGGGTGGTAGCCACCACATAATTAGAATATTGTTAGTACTACATTCATATCGATGGTGTTGCCCATCAGCACTAAAATTAGGTCCCATCTAAGGTCTTTCTACTCAGGATCCAGAATTGCATCAACAATGAACCTAGAAAAAACTCACTAAAAAGCCAAATATGCATTCATTCTTGCCTCCCTTTTGGATGGAATGTTGAAACCTTCCACTTTGTTTTAGTCTTTGTGTGTGCTGGACGTAGCTTGCTAAGGAAAGCTACCTAGGTTGACCAACAGCCCATCCTGCCCAGAATTGTGTCCACATCTACCCAAAGGGATTTATCGTCATGGAGCATGGTACAGGGTCATCCTATGGGTCACTGACTTTGAAATGTCTTTATAGTAACCTGCTGGAGAGGGTATCACTGAAACAGTCTAGACAGTGGTTCTTGGTGCTAGCTGCACACTGCAGTCGTGGAGGTAGGGGACTTAGAAATGGCTGGTGTCTGGTCCCACTCCCAGAGATGGGAATCTGCCTGGTCACCTGGGCACTGGGATTTGTAAAACACCCCCTGTCCCTGTGCTTCTTATAAGCAGTCAGGTTGGGATCTTCAGGCCACCCTGCATTACGTTATATTTTACCTGTGAACTCGTTAAGGCCGTAACGTCCATGAATGTCAAAGTCCTATGAAGAATAGCAGTCATACATGTGTTTAAGGGGATATGCTATTACCTTTTTCTAAATCGTCTCTTTCAGGAGACTTTTATGGCATGGGATTGTATTTTGTGGGCTGTTTTGATCCAAGCTCATTCTGATCTCATAATAAATGTCTTAAAGTGACACAGTCCGTGTTCCGCTGGAGTGGAAAGAGCACTACGTTTCCAGTCAGGATATCTGAGGGCCAAGCAGTGGAAATTCTGACACTCAGCTTCTCATCCTTAAGATGGTGCCCTGTGAGGCACAAGTGGAGTGGCTGTATGTGGAAGCACCTGGTGAAGGTCCACCTCTGCACAGAGCCTGGCTGTTCTCATTCTTTATACCAGTTCTAAGATTCTGTGGTCTCTGGTATGTATGGAGCTTCAGTGTCATTCTGTCCTAAAGCCTGGCTTCTGGTCATGTTGCCTTGCTTCTTGATTATAAAAGTCTAGGACTTGATACAGCACTGCTTCCTGTCCTGAGCACATACCTATGTCATTTGATCATCACAACTCTAGGAAAAAGGAGGCTTAGAGTGACCACACAGCTAACACAGGTCTAAACTCACGCTGTCCACACATTCCACATACCAAGCTGAGGTACTGCCTCTCCCTGCAGGTTTGCTGCCATCAGGGGTAGTGTCCTAGCCTCGTGTTCATGAGTTCTGGTGCTGTTCTGCAGTAGGTTCACACTGTGTTGGATAAGGGAGTGCCCTCTCCATATGTCTGATTTACATTCTTCCTTCAATCTAAGCTCTTTCCTTAGATTTTGATATCAAAAAGGATAAAACATTTGGTTGGTTGACTTTTTTTTTTTTTGGCACCAGGGATTGAACTCGGGTACTCAACCACTGAGCCACATCCCCAGCCCTATGTTGTGTTTTATTTAGAGATAGGGTCTTGCTGACTTGCTTAGCGCCTCGCTGTTGCTGAGGCTGGCTTTGAACTCACGATTTCTCCTGTCTCAGCCTCCCAAAGTGCTAGGATTACAGGTGTGCGCCACTGTGCCCGGCTTGGTTGACATTTTATAATAATCCTGTGTGATGCTTGACTAATATGGTTTTTAAAAAATTTTTAATAGTTCTTTCCTTGAATTTTAAAAAGAGTACAATCATATGAACTTAACTGACATACTTTACTTCCAAATGTTGTTAATGGAGGGAAATATTAGAAACATAAAATTTTTCCTGATTTTCTACTATCTCCCCTCCAAAAAGAGAAAGGAAATTAAAGAAAAAATAATAATAAACCCAGAACACTTTATTCAAACCCTTCCTTGTCCAACGTGAACTTAACACAGCATCCAAAGCAGACAAATGTAGCATGATAGAAATAAGTTAAAATAAGCAAAGTGACTTGGAAACAGTGGTAGGAAAATGGGATGGGGCCAGGAATTAAGTAAGTGCACAGTAAGTACACTCTGCAGTTCCAGCCTGCCTAAAGCAGGGTCCCAAGAGCACCATGCCTTCTGGAAGAGGGGAAGGGACCAATTGCAATGTTGGCGAGGTCAAAACAAACCAGTTGCCTTGGCCCCACCATTCCTGTTGTTGATCCGGGGAGAAGGTTTTGTGGCCCTCACAGAAAATCACCATCTAATGTAATAAACAGCCCTCTAAACCCGTCCTTCCAGTAAACACTGAGATGGATTTTTATGGGGCTGTTTCTTATAATGCACCTCAATAAAGGTTGATGGCTTCTTCCCAGAACTTAATGTGATAAGAGAACTCTCACAGAGTACCTGAAAGACGAAGTCCAGGGTTAGCTTTATGGTGGTCTGTTTCAATCCAGGAGCGGATTTTATAGTATCCAGGATAGGAGTTAGGGCGTCACATGAATCTGTGAACGTCCTGAAAAGTGTGTGTGTGTGTGTGAGCATGTGCTAAAGGTGTATATTTTCCTTAGGGAGCTGATAGCATGATTAGCCTTCATCAGATTCACAAAGAGGGTGGAAAAGTGCAAGAACTTGGGGCTGGGACGGGCCTCCATGGTGAGCTCTTGCCAGGTGTGTACAGAGCCCTGCATTCCATTCCTAGAGCTGCAGGGGGGAAAGAATGGAGAGCTGAGCATTTGAATGTTGTTCCTTTAGCCAGGCTGCAAAGGCCTTTGAGCTATAGGAGACCAAGGAGGGAGAAGTCCTGCCAGCCGGTGCACTGCACAGCCCTGCCTCAGCAGTCCGCCCGGCCTGGCATGGGATTGATTTCCTTTTTTGAAAAATGTGCTTTATAAGGATTTCCACTAAGAAGTCCATGTGGCAGGGCCAAAATTCTCTTCAGAAAGAAAACAGGCCTTCTTTCTAACATGGACAAAATGGGCAGTAATATAAATTATGTATAATTCTTCCAGAACCAACCACAAGCCAACAGAAAGGAATATTATATTTGAAAACAACAGAACGAAATTTAAAAGCATAAACATTTGATAACCACTCCTAATCCTTACTTGTTATTACGATAGCTTAATCTACCTTGATTTTATTTCCAGACCTGTGCAGACTCCTACTTTTTAATTAACCCCGAATATATGTTGGCAGTAGAGCCCTTCTAAAACCCGCAAAAGCTTCTGGAACCCTGTACCTTGTTTGGTATTCAAAGGTACTTTGGCTTCTTTCAGTGAATAGTCTGCCCTGTGCTTTGCCCAAGGGAGTGTAATTTACCATCTGAGTTGTGTGGGATAATTAGAGGGCTCCCCTTGCTTGCCCTGTAGGCCTTCCGGGGGGCCTAGGGAGGCTCCTTCTCCTGCTGTGTGCTACAGTCCTTCAGGAGCAAGGAGCAGGAAGAGAACAGCGCCCTCATTAACAATATGAAATTGGCATCACTGTCTTCTTCCAGTGAAAGGAGTAACTTCCTCTTCTACTAAAAAAAAAGAAAAAGAAAAAGACTTTCCCTGTAGGCAGTCTCCACTACTAGGTTAAAGGATGCTTTTATTTTAAAGCAGTGGCATTTCTTTCAGCCTCTGAAATTGTCCTCAACTTTTATAAACTACTTTCACAAGAAAGTTTCTTGAAACAATTTCCTTTCTAAACTTGCCTCTCTACTAGCTGAGGCATTTTAAAAGATATAATTCAAATGGAGAACATCTGTTTTGAAGTGCTTTCACCACATTCTGAAAGATAGGTATTAGACTGCCGTCCCCCACTACAGAATTCCAGTTTTTAAAAGTGTCTTCCTCCAGTTTCTCCACAGCCTGCCGTCACTGGTATAAACCCGTGAACAGAGAGATTTAGACAGACAATAAGGGAATACATTCAGGTTGGGATACAAACATTTTTCCAGTGTCATGCAATATGTTATTTTTTCCCTAGACTATATTCAGCTCCCAGCACCATTTTGTAATGCAATTTTTAAATGATTAACATATAAGAACCTTTGTCATTTCTATTTTTAGTTTTTTAAAGTCATTTTAGAAATACCTTGGCAATGTAATTGACGTCTTTCTTAAAATGCACAATCCTGTTCTCTTTGCAAAAAGGCATTTTATTTTGTTTGCTGTCCTGGGAATTGAACCCCCGAGTGCTCTACCACTGAGCTACATCCCCAGCCCCTTTTATTTTGAGACTGGGTCTCACGAAGTTGCTGTGGATAGCCTTGAAGTTGATTCTCTTGATTTAGTTCCCCAATCACTGGGATTACAAGTATGTGCCACTGTGTTCAGCTCAAGTTAAGGTATTTTAGGGGTGAAACAAACAGAAGTTAGAGAACTCTTCATCTCAAGACCCCTTCCCCATGAAATTCCATGTGCTATTTGTTCCTTTATACTTCCATTCTCTTGTTTAACATGTTTATTGAGCATCTGCTATGTGCAAGATAGTGTTTTAAATAACTGGCTGTACACATGTATAAAAGAACAAAAGATAGGATCTCTTTCTTCCTGGAGGCCAAAGTCCACTTAGGGAGATAAATATTCAGTAAATTAGCAAGAAATAGCTACAACAAAGAGCAACCCCTGATGTAAGCCATGGACTTTAATTAATAATAATGTATCAGTACTGGTTCTTTAGCCTTAACAAATGTATGAAATGCAAGATGTTAATAGTAGGGAGAACTATGGGGGTGCGAGGAGAATCCTGTGCTTTTTTACTCGATTTTTCTCTATACCTAAAACTACTCTAAAAATAGTTTCTTAATTCCAAAATAAAATTCAAAATAGCTATAAAAGATAATGAATGACTCAAAAGAATATAAAGAGGATGCTGTTGGAAAGAACAGGAAAATAACATAATTTGGGTGGAGAGTGAGGAAAGACCTTTGAGAAGTATTAAGACCTGAACTAGAGGGTAAGAAAGAGCTAGCCAAGCAAAGCAGCCTCAGTGAAGCCAAGTGAAACCATTGGGATCACCTTTGGAAACAGCATTTTGACTTCTGTGTTGAATACCTTGTGGGGTGGGGCAAGAGAACAAACTAGGAAAAAGTTGGGAGATGCTTAGAATGGACTGCAGCTTTTGCTTCCTACTCAACCGGGTGCTAGAGGAGCAGAGCAGCAGACCAAGTCTCACTGCTCAGCTTACGCCAGAAACAGATGCTCTAAGAACTGAGTGCTAGGAAGAGAGGAGACTGTGTCCTCCCAAGATCTGTCCAGCAACTCAGTGGGATGCACAGAATTAAGAACAATCTTGGATTTGTTTCTTTGAAGTCTATATGTTGAAAAAAAAATTTTTTTTAACAAGTCACTAAGGAGTATCCTTGGTGTAAGCAAGGCACATCAGTATTGAGTGGTTCATATCAGGATTCCTAGGGGCAGTGAACATCCAAGGAAAAAATAGAATGCTGGATACAAGGAAGCATCTGCCAGAATGGATTTTTGTTGATTCTGGAACCATTATTAGTAGTATAGAAGAAGCTTAAATAGTTCATAGTTCTATTTGCATTTAAAATTAAGCAGCTCCGTGTAATCCACTTCTCCATTTCTAATTTTTTATCTGCTTCTGTGTATGTGCACCCAAGACTTCCAAAGCATTAACTATTTTGCGCATTTCCTTTATAGTAGGAAAATTGAGTCTGATGGCTGTACACATGTATAAGATTAGGTAATATGTTGACTATGAGGATGCATTTCATAGCACTTACCTACTAATGATACAGAATGGTAAATGTATCTGTACTCCTCTACAGAGTGAGATTTTTTTTTCCTTTTGTATTCCTGAAAACAAACACTAAGGAAGATTCCTCCACTTGAGCAGATTTGTTGTTTATTTTAGGAAATAAATGTGCACCATTAATGTAAGTTTAAGTAGTCAGTTATGAATATGGAATGAAGGGATAAAATGAAGTTTTCCATTCTGATGTCTCCATTAAGCTCCTCTTTGTATAAAATACTCCATAGCAAAGTTGCTTCTATTTAAAGTACTGAGTTTGATCTTGGCTTTGATCTAAACCTTTTGATCTTGAAAGAGGGATGGAGTAGCAATAAAAAGAGGGCAAGGCAGATTTTTTTTAAAGAAATGCGATAAAGTTAAAGGATGGTCAAAACCAGCAAACAAGGACGACCCTGCTCTCCTCCGGCTCTCACGAGCAATCTGGTCCCACCAGCTTCTGAGGCTGATGGAAAGCCTTTCGGTGGTTACCTGAAAACTTGGGGGTAGCAAACACTCTCATAGACGAAGTTATGAAATGAAAACATTGATCTCCTTTTAGTTCCACCCCGTCGCTTTGCAGCTGGAGGGCTGCGCGTCCACACTGCCGGAACGAGTGCGGCGGCTCCCGCGTCCCCGGCGGAACGGGGCTGGGTTTTCCTGCACTCCGGGCGTCTCCCCTGGAGGTCACCTGCCGCCGCGGAGTCCTGAGGGACACTGACCCGCGCCTACTGAACTGCGGTCTAGTCTGTTCGCGAACATTCCATTTGGAAAGTTCCTTTCCCTCCATGAAAGCTACCGGGGCGCTTAGGTTTCCGACCCGAGAAGCGAGAGCTGGCTGCCCGCGGGGCCGGGGCCGCAGCTCTGCAGAGCCCTGGGCTGCGAGCAGGCTGCGCTGCGTGGCGCCGACCGCCAAGGGCCTCTCGCGGGCCTGTCCCCGCGTGGGCGCGGGCGCGGCAGGAGCTTGCGGAGGAACGAGAACCTTTGCCAGACGAACAATAAAATAGCGGGCGCGGGCGGGGGCGGGGAGACCTGCGGGCGCGCGGCGGCCTACACCTTTAAGGCAGGCCCCGCCCCGCGCCCGCCCCGCGCCCGCCGGTCCCGCGCTGCCCGCGCCGCGCTGCGCAGCGCGCTCGGAGCTGCGGGCCCGCGCCGCGCTCTCGGCCCGCCGAGCGGCGGGGTGCGGGCGCCGCCGCCGCGTCCTCACCTGCCGCGGGCTCGGGGGGAGGCTGGGCCGCGGAAGCCCGGCCGGGTGACTTGACCGTGCCCCCTTCCCGCAGCCGCTACGGAGCAAGCGCCAGGCCGGGGCGGAGTGCGGGCTCGCGCGGCAGGTGAGCGCCGAGGTGAGTACGCGCGGGCGGGCGGCGGGCGGCGGGCGGGTGTCGCGGGCCAGGCGGGCGGGCGGGCGGGCGGGGGTCGCGGCGCCCAGCCCCGCGCGGCCCGGCCAGAGCCCCCGCGCCCGCCGACGTCTTCCAAACGCTCTATGGTTCTTGAACTTCAGGTCGCAAAATGGATTCGCGTGAACCGCAGACCCCGAAAACGGAGGCGACGGGAGCAACGCGAGGTGCCCGGGAAGGTAGGCGCCGCGGGCGCGGGAGGCGGCGAGGGCAGCTCCAAAAGTTCCCGTGCGATTCCCGCGAGCCGCGCGGCGGTTCTCGGGGCCTCCGGCCGTGCCGGCTGGCGTGCGCTGCGCGGCCGGCGCGGGTCTGCCCGCTGCGCGTCCAGCCGAGCGCTGCACGTCCGGCGCCCGGGTGAGGAGGGCGGCCGCCCAGGCACCTCTGAGGACCGAAGCCGCCGAGTGCGTCTCCGTGGTGCTGACAGGCGGTGGCCGGCGCTCGCCTCGACCCAGGTTGGAGTCACCGAGTGCAGAGGCAGGAAAGAAGTGGCTTGCTTTTAAGACGCCAGGAGGGATTTTTATTGTAAAACAAAGGAGGAATTTATTTTCCTAGATTTCGAAGTAAAATATTACTTTGTAGAAATTTGAACTGCTTGTTTTCTCCTGAAATAGTATGAGGTTAAAACTTTATTCCTCACTGAAATAAATATTTTGAAATAGGTAAGTGGTCTATAATTTTCTGTTTCTTACTAAAAACTCTTGAAAAATATCTCTACAAATGTTACAGCAGATGTGCTTTTTGTTGCTTTTGCTTAGTTATATTTTACTTTTTTTTGGTTCTCGATAGCGTGGAGGGATTAAAATAGTGAGTTGTTTTTCTGCTCTGAGAATGTGTGACGAATCACTCTTACTTCTGCAGCCGCATTCCTGCTGAGAGCATTCTGCCAACTTGCCTGTGTGTTGCCTTAGTATGGGCATCGCAGTGTCTGAGAACGTGCACAAAGCACACCAGAGTGAAGGTGATACCAGAGTCTCAAAGGGCATTTAAGGATACCACCAGGCAGCTTCTGAGGTAGTTGGAAAGAGAACTAGCCGGGGAGCATGGTCGTTTGTAGTTGGACATTCTGTGTGTGCAAAGTGGTGCCCTGACCCTTCCTCTTCTAAACAGTGAGTCATAGATGTCACTTCAGTTGAACAGTAATCGAAAAGTCTTTGGGAACAGACTTGATTTGGGGACCCTACCTCAGCATACTATGGTAGGGCATGTTGATTTTTTAAATATAGCCCAGTGATGATTGACAGCATAAAGTATCCAAAGACGATTATGGTGTGCCTCATACTTTACAAAAAGTTTGCAGCTATCATTTTTTAAGCAAAAAATAAGATTACCTAAATGCACAGCATATCATGCAAAAAGGAGAAGCCGTTATCTTTATGGATTGCTAGGAGTAACCATGTGTGTAACATCCATGATCTGACCACAGTGTCTTCCGAGAGTTGGGGGGACTAGAGAGCCACTGAGGATTTTACCTCGCAAGAGAACAGAAGTTCTTCACTCTGCCAGTTCTTGTTAAGAATCCGTTCGTTGTGTTAAAACTTAGAGGAAGAATGCACTTCTGGCTCCTCTTCCTAGAAAACCAGCGCTGCAGTTTTAAAGGGAGCATGAAGATGAACTAGTTTGGGACCAACATTGAGAACTTCCTTTCAAGGAGTGAAACTTACAGCAGACCACTCCCTGGCGTGGAGGTGGGGAGGCAAGAGGACTGGAGATTTGGGAGTTAGAGCAGAGCACATTAATCATTGGCTTCTCCAGGCTTTTCCCTGGGTTCTGGGCAGCACCACCCAGCGTTTGCCCACTGTTAGCCTCTGCCACACCTGAGAGGAGGTTTGGAGCTTGCTGAAGCAAAGCGTGCAGTGTTTCCAAGGGCCAGGCGGAAAGAAGTAAGGTCAGTGGCCCAAGAACATTGGAACAAATCTTGAAGGCCCAGAAGCCATCCTGCAGCTATAGGTGAGGTATGTCACTGTTTTGAAATACAGATTGAACTCTGGTAATGAGTGTTTCGTCCGAGGTCACATGTTAACCTTTAGCTAGGAACAAAGTAGTTCACTTACTGTTGATTCTAAAAAGTCATTTAAAAAAATATCTGCACTGCCACAAGTAGGAGCAAATTACTCAAAGCGTCCTTTTTTGTGCATCCACTATATTTTTCAACTACATTAAATAAAATTGTTTTTCTGCTTTCATTGATATTACTATAAAATAGGAAAGTGGGTTTCCGTCATTCCACAGGGGCCCACGTGTTGCAGGCAGCTGAGTCTGCCTGCCTGCTTTGCTTTCCCTGCCGACGCTCCCCCGCCTCCCTCATTCTCCAAGTGCCCCTGTGGTCTTTCGGGCCTCTCAGGATTCAGCCTGGTTGAAGGCCTGCATCAGCTCTGCTCCTGTGATAGGAGGGTGCAGCTCTCACTGCCTGTGGAAAGCAGGAGGGCAGGAGCTGCAGGTATGTTTGTTTTCCCCCTTAAATAAGTTCTCCATGGTGCTAAGTGGTAGGCACAGCCCGATGGAAATGCTAGCTGAGTTTTTCAGTGATTTCAGAAAAGGAAGAACATAAACTCTGCCTGTGCTAAGGGTTAAAGTAATGAATAATGAAATAAAGTGAATTGGGTGAGAGAGGTGCACCACCCAGATGAGTGAGTTCCAGGCTCTCCTGGCCCTGGCCTCTTGCCCCTACTGCTTCCTGTCATTCCCACCTGCCCAGAGCTGCATGGCCTTTGTCTGCGGTTTTAACAGGTTTCGTTTCGTGCTCTCTCAAGATGCATCATTCTTTCTTCTGCATCTTTTCATACTCTTCTCCGATGTTTATTCCCATTTTATTTTATCTTCAGATTGTAGCTTTTTGTCCACTGGTGTGACTGAATCCTTTCATACTGTGTTTTGTTTTATTCATTTAAAATAACAAACTTGGGCGGGGGTTGTGGCTCAGTGGTAGAGCGTTTGCCTAGCATGTGTGAGGCACTGGGTTCGGTTCTCAGCACTGCATATAAATGAATAAAATAAAGGTCCATCAACATCCAAAAAATATTTTAAAAAAATAAAAATAAAGTAAAATAAAATAACAAACTTACCTCTCTTCTGCTTCTGATCCTAGGGTATTTTCTCCTTCCATTCTAATTTTCCTTTTCCATTATTTCAAGTTCTTATTATTTAGTTTGATTAATTTTTACAACGAAAAGCAAGAACATGAATGACTAAACAAAGAACAGTTAGGATGGAAGGATGAGCAGCTCTGCAAGGGGCAGGTTGCACCAATAAATCGTATAAGAACGTTTTACAAATAATATTTTCCCAAGTGGTGTTGGCTTTGGAAGAACACATTTTTTCCTGTTTTTACCTTTATCCGATTCAAAGATAAATACGAATTATGTATTATAATCAGAAATTAAAAATGTTTTTATAAACGTAGACATGTGAAGTAATGTAAAGTTTTGATAATTTTTCAATATTGTAAAAAAATACAGTAGTATTTATGGAATAATGTGTTTTAAGAAAAGTACATGAATGGGTATGATTGACTTCTAAAGGAAGAAACTTTCAATTTTCAGATACAAAAGAATTGTTCTTTCTCGTTTTTATATGACTGAATATGCAGAAGACGAATTTTGCATTACTCATTTCTGGTCACCACTAAGTATCTATGATGGTATTGAAAGTGTTTCGTTGGCTTGCTTTTGAAACACAAAAAATTGAACAGTTGCTATAACTAACAAGTGATCCTTTATGTGTGCTGTGTTTTCTTCACATGAGTGTGCAGGGCCAGGCTGGCCTTTGTTACAGTTGGTCGTAACTCACTCTAGGTGCAGAGGATTTCCAGCTGCAGCACCCGTTAAGGTCACCTTAATGATTATTTTCTGCTGGAACCTGAAAAGCAGTACTCTGTATCATAAAATTATTTAAAACTTGAAGATTTCATTGAAGTAATACTGATTGAAACATTAAAATCCAAAAATGATGGTTGTGAAAAATATGGTCTTTGTTGTATTTAGTGGCTATTTTAATTGGGGCCAAATAATAAGTTCTCTTTTCTGAGCATAAGGAAAAAAAACTCTTAAAACTGTTTTCTTTGTGGTAATGGTCCTTCCTAAATCACAGAACATTTCACTCTACTTGCATTTGATTTGTCCTTTCTACGCACTTGATTCTGAATCACAACTAATGACAACTTTAGTTGGAATATTAAAATCACAGACTTTAAAGTCGTGCACAGGTCCAGCTTGGTTTGTGTATTTTTCAGCCTTTATTGTTCCTTTTTAAATTTTATGTATTGTAAGAAATACTTCATTACAGTTGTAATGTTGGAATATTCAAACTAAGCAAGGTAGGTACAGAATCGAAACTACTTAACAAAGTGAAGTACTGCTGTTTGCCTTTTGTGACAGAAGCCTATTTCATGTTCAGTTATGGTTTCTGAAAACCAACATTTAAGACAAGTAAAAATTGTTTAGCTTTATCTTGAACCCGTAAGAGCAGACAGTAACTGAGTTAGGCCTGACGTGGGAGCCATCAGTGTACAAAGCTTGGTGAAATGGCACAGTGGCTTCGCAGAGTCCTTTTACTTTGCAGGAAGTACCTCCGTCAGCAGAAGGGTGGGCTCTGGCCTGCAAGCCATGGAGCTGAGGCAGTTCTCGCCACAGAGTGACTTACCAGGCCTGGCGCCGTTGCCTTTTGGAGAGTGCTGTTGTCCTTTGAGAATTCATAACTAGTCTGCGTTCATGTAGCCTATGTTCCCTTACAATAGCTCCATTGACATTTGATTTCCGTAGAAAAGCCTTATGGATCCTGATGAGGCACAGCTCCCCCAGTGACCACCACCGCCCACCCTCCCTCCAGCCTGGCCGCGAGTGGCTCTGAACTGAGGGTGCTGATTGTGCCTGTGGATGACAGCTCACTTTAGTGATGGGGGAGGCAGAGTAATTTATTAAAAATAATTACAAAGAAGCCAAACAAAAGGGGTAATTACAGTGCCCCTAATATGCAACTCATTATTTTATTGCTGCTCTACTTAGACCTGTGAGTATTTTGGTCTTCTCTGTGAGGTCTCTCCATCTTTTTTTCCTTATAAATCCTTAACAGATACATAATTTATTAAATCCTCTGTACCCGGATCTCAAGTTAGATCTGGTTTTACAAAATCTTGTACCCCCACCCCAAAACTGGATGAGGGAAGAATTGCTGATGAAATATGTTTTGGGTAGCCTCAGAAAGGAAGTCTGATCTGTATAATTTTATACCACTAAATTTCATCTGTTCCATAGATTTTTTTTTTTTTTTTTAAAGAATCTACAGTTTAAAAAAACTGTTACAAGAATTCTCAGTGTACTAAATTTCCTTCCCATTTTCAGCTGGTACAACAGAGGAAATTAAAATACAGTCACTCACTTACCCTCATGTAGTTATTCACATATTTTAAAACAGTGAATCTTTGAATGGAACTGTTAATGTAATAAGAGCTAACACTTGCGGTATGTCAGGTCCTGTCTAAGTGCTTTACATGTAGCAGCTGATGTGTATGTACCATTGAAGTAGTGTCACAATGAGCAATGTGACATTAGGATGTTGTAGACTACGTAGGTGAGGTATAAACAAGTCAAATAATTGCTATAGGAAAGAATGCTTTGGCAAGATTTTAAAATTCTTTTCTGACAGGTCATTGACAGTCCTAGACCACCAGCATAAAGCACATATTTCTAAATTAGGAAAATCCCAACCAGCACGTATTTTGAAAACACTTGAAAGTGTGCAGATAATTACACTCTTGTTGATTTTAGCATGTTTGATGCCAGCGGCCATCAACTCTTCCATGTCATGAAAAATGAAAGCCATTTTCATATAAACCATAAGAGTGACTGGAAAGGGAGGCAGGCAGAAAAATTTCATGGTTTTTAGTTACTTTTATAGTTCATTCCTGTGACTGAAGGCTTTATTTGGCAGTCATTCTTGTCTTAGGCATTTTAATAAGCTGCTATTTTGCTGTTTTGTGCCTGGTACAAATGCCGGTAATAAGATGCATTGTTTTTAGTAGTACCTACTAGTGTCAGTGCGGGTTAGGACCTGCCATTGTTTCCATCCGTCTTCTGTTTTAAGTGGCCAACACTAGCTTGCACCCCCCCCCCCCCACAATACTAGGGATCATTGAACCCAGGGCCTGCTAACATCTTAGTCCAGCCAGCATTTATCTCATTTCTATTTCTGGCTCTCTGCACACAGGAAAAGTGATATTCAGCCTCAAATCCCCAACACTTAGAAAAGGACCTGTACACATGCAGCCTCGATTTTTGTCGAATGCAGTGGGTGAATGAAGCCCACAAATGATGCTTATTTTTATAAACTCATACGCAGCTCTTGCATTCTAAAATTTTTTTACTACTTAACAGTACAATTTTATTTTCTTTGTTTGTTCCTTAGTGATACCGGTTTTCATTAATGTGTATTTGGTTGGGATTTCCTGGCTTCACTGTGGGTGGTCTTGTTCACCTCATCTAGAAAGGATCTTGGTGGAGAAGAAGACTTTCACTTAGCCATGTGCCCCTGGAGCGCACCACCTGACTCTCACTTCCCTCTGAGAATCCTTTTATCTAATAGGCCTTAACTGATAAAAATCAGTGTGTTTAGCCTTGATTTTTTCATATCATTTTATGTTTTTTCTGTCCCTTTTTTGATGCTTGGGGGCTTATATTTTTGTTCTAATAGTTATTTTCATATCACATTTTTCTTTTTTTTTTTTCTTTTTCTTTGGGGGGAGGGGTTGATTCCCTTCTGTGAGCAATAGGGAAATTAGATACTAACTTTGTCCTGCCCCTCCATTCTGTATCTTCCATTGTGTGGTTTGAAATGGTATGTTTTGGCTTTGAGACAAATAACCTGTGAGACCTTACCAAGCTGCTGTGTTCTTCATAGAATCTCTCATTTCTTCCCTTCTGGTGGTTGCCTGCAGCAGTCAGAGTAGGGAGCCACCACAGGTACAACGCTGTGTGCTTCAGAAACTCGCAGTTCTAGTTCTGCAGGTAAACCTGTGCTGGAGGGTTACCATCTGCTCTTAGGTTGATGTCTTCTCTGTCATTTCAAAGCTACTTCTCGGGCAGATGACTCAGGAAGAGCTTGGGCAACTGGGTTGACTGAGTTCTTACATGTTGGTTGTCTTTATACCTGAAGGTCAGTTCTGCTACGTATGAAGTCCTTGACTTATATTTTAAATGATTCTTGTTTTCTTGTGTTAAGTCTGATGCTTGTGTCGTTTCTATTCCCCCTTGGAGTGATTTGGTCTTTTGTCCTGGATGCCCTGGTTGTTTTTTTTTTCCCCCTTAAATTTCATTAATTTAATTCTAATGTGTCTCATTGTGGTTCACTTTTCCCAGTTGTTATTGACTTGTAAGCTTTATTTTCCTCACTTGTAAAATGAGAATTAACTGTTTTTTACTTCTCGTGGAGTAGGTTTAAAACCGAGTAAGATTGTGTATACAAAGTGCTTTCAATTTATTGTTTTGCTCTTTTTTTATCCTTGAAAGTCCTATGTTGTTAGAACTTTGAAATTTATTCGTATTTGTGGACAAACAGGTTTGAGTGGGCTGTGTGTGTAACATGGGCAGTGGGAATTCAGTGGACTCCATATGGGGAGTAGGCTGTTTTTCCTAGCTCTTGGGTGATTCTGGTCAGCAGCAGAGGCACCTAGGAAGCTCATGTCCATTGGGTTCTTCTCACACTCTTGCCCATCGTCTGAGCTTGGCATTCACATGATCTCACATGATATATGCATAGAAAGACACACAGAAAAAAATAACTCTTACTTTTTGGATAGTAAGGATTGCTGAAAACCCAGGTCAACCTAATCACCCAGCATGTTTTCTTGAATTTGTTGTACATGAGGCCATGTGTAAGAAGCTGCTGGAAAATACCAGGGAAACAAGATGTGGGTTTCTGGCTATGGGAAGATAAAACACAATGTATCAAAGATCACTTAGGAATCAGGTAGGTGCCTGTAATCCCAGCATGGAACAAATAAATCCAAGCCAGTGCAGCAGAGACTGGGCTGTGAGTGTTGTGAGGTGTTGTACCTGAGGTTCTCTGCCCTGGAGTTTCCAGGCCCAGCCTTGTTTGAGTAATACAACTGTTTGCACATACAGTCTGCAAATTACAGTTGGAAATTGGGTAATTGAATTAGCCAAATCCATTTTAATGCTTTTACCTGATTTGTAAGCATAGACAGGGGCTTGATTGATCTGTATATAAATAGTCCTGGTGTCTCTCTTTGAATATGTGATTTTTTAAAAATAAATTCATCCATGTTTTGCAGGTGAGGCTGGAACCCATCACAGGTTCTGCTGACCCATAGGAATCAGGATGATTTAGAAACCCAAGGACAGAAATGTATCTATAATTCTTTTTGTAGCATGTTTCTTATCATATTCTGTGTTTAGACAATTTATTTACTAATTACATTTCATATCTACAACAAAGTTCTGAGTAAGGAGTAAACTGCACTGCACAGAAAGGAATAGAAAACAGCCCTCAAAGAGTTGCAGATGTAAGAATCTGGAAAAGAAAGCAGAACTGAGTAGGTATATGTCAGAAGTGTACAGTGCAGCAGGTGTCCAGAGCAATTTGCTCTCCCTGAGGAAGGAGGTCACATCACTTTGAGCAGCTGTCATTATCCACAGTCCTCACCTGGGCTCATAGCAGGTACAGATCTTTATTTCAGTTCATGCAACTTTTGTTTTATTGTAGACTTCATGATACTGTGATTTCAAAATTGAGATTGTCTTTATGAGCATGTAATCACACTGTGAAATGAATGTTTGTCTTCTGCTCATGACTGTAAATGCTGCAGCAAGTTTAGGCTGCTTTTGCACTTGGGGACATGAGATTTTCAGTCTGTTTAACTGTCACTCTGCTTTTTTCCCTTTTATTTTCATTGATTGTTTTCTCCTAAACATTTGGTTTCAAGTTCCAGGGTTTTTTTCAGCTTTTCTGCCCCTTATGGTTTTTGGATGTTTTGTTCTTGTTTTCAGCACCACAACCATAGCATGATCCCTCCACCCTTTTATAGGTTTGTTTGTTTTTGGTACCGGGGATTGAACTCAGGGGTATTCGACCACTGAGCCACATCCCCAGCCCTATTTTGTGTTTTATGTAGAGACAGGGCCTCACTGAGTTGCTTAGTGCCTCGCCCTTGCCGAGGCTGGCTTTGAACTTGTGATTCTCCTGTCTCAGTCTCACTAAGTGCTGGGATTACAGGCTTGCGCCACCACGCCCAGCTCTTTTTTATAGGTATTTTAAAAAATAGTTG
>PVHX01004342.1:19264-127367 GCA_004024805.1 Geosciurus inauris | reverse complement strand
GCAGGAGCCACAGAGGGCCCAGATCCACCCTCAGGAAACTCCACGGGTGTCCAGCCAATGGGAGACGAGGGGCCGCTAGCCACTAGCCACAGAGGAAGGCACACCCAGGGTAAGAGTGGCCTGCAGAGATCCCAGTGTGAAGAGGCCCCACCCAAGTGCGTTCTGGGCCCACCTCAGTTCCACTACAGAGTTCCTGTGGTCAGGCGAGACAGAAGGCCCCAAACTGCCCATAGGGAATGCCAGGGGTGCCCAGTTGAAGGCAGACCAGAGCCTGATAGCCTCCAGCCCCAGGGGAGCTCACACTCACTGTAAGGGTCGCACACAGACTCTCCTGCTTGTGACCCTGCCTAAGTGAGACCTGGGCCTGCCTCCAGTTCCACTCCAGAGTTCCTATTCACCAGCAGGAGTGCAAGAGAGGGGCAAAACAGCCCTCAGGGGCCACCTCAGGAGCCCAGCCAAGGCTACTCCCACTGCCCTCTAGAGGTACATCCATTACCTCCGCCACAAACTTTAGTGGCAGTAGTGTGCATCTGGGGACACTGGGGGAACAGAAGTAGCTCCAAGGTGACACACAGGTAATTTGGAGTGTCAATACAAGATTATAGGATAGAAGCCACAATACCTCAGATTGGTATTTCAAGAAAGGAAGATACACAATCAACATGAGAAAACAAGGGAAGAAAGTACCCCCAAATAAACCTGGATACCACTGTAACAGAATCCATTGACAGCACAGTTGATGAAATGTCAGAGAAAGAATTCCGAATGTACATAATTAAAATGATCAGCGAACTAAAGAATGACATAAGTAAGCAATTATAGGCAAAAATTGATCAATCCAACAAAGAAATAGGAGAGCAAATAAAGGCAATCATCGATCATTCTAACAAAGAGATAAGAGAGCAATTACAAGTAGCAAAAGATTACTTTAAGAGCTAGAGATTATGAAAAAAAAAAATCAGAAATACTTGAAATGAAGGAAACAATAAACCAAATAAGAAACTCAATAGAAAGCATCATCAGTAGACTAGATCACCTGGAAGACAGAACCTAGGATAATGAAGACAAGATATACAATCTTGAAAATAAACTTGACCATACAGTGAAGATGGTAAAAAATCATGAACAGAACATACAAGAAATATGGGACAGCATCAAAAGACCAAATCTAAGATTTATTGGGATAGAAGAAGGCACAGAACTTCAAACCAAAGGAATGCACAATCTCTTCTATGAAATAATATCAGAAAATTTCCCAAATATGAAAAATGAAATGGAAAATCAAATACAAGAGGCTTGCAGGACACCAAATGTACAAAATTTCAACAGATCTACACCAAGGCACATTATAATGAAAATGTCCAGCATACAGAATAAGGATAGAATTTTAAAGGCCGCAAGAGAGAGGAACCAGATTACATGTAAGAGGAGACCAATTCATATCTCAGCAGATTTTTCAATCCAGACCCTAAAAGCCAGGAGATCATGGAATAGCATATTCCAAGCCCTGAAAGACAATGGATGCCAACCAAGAATCCTATATCCAGCAAAACTGAGCTTCAGATTTGATGATGAAATAAAAACCTTCCACGATAAACAAAAGTTAAAAGAATTTACAGCGAGAAAGCCTGCACTACACAGCATTCTTGGCAAAATATTCCACAAGGAGGAAATGATAACCAACAATGAAAATTTACAAAGAGAGGAACTACACTAAAGGAAAAACCATTCAAAAGAGAAAACAACTCAAGGTAAAAACCAAAAACAAACCAAAATGACCAGAATTACAAATCAATCTCAATAATAACCCTGAATGTAAATGGCCTAAATGCACCAATTAAAAGACAGAGACTGACAGACTGGATCAAAAAAAAAGACCCAACAATATGCTATCTTCAAGAGACTCATCTCACAGGAAAAGACATCCACAGACTGAAAAAACATATCACTCACATGGATCCTGCAAACAAGCAGGAGTGTCCATCCTCATATCAAATAAAGTGGAATTCAAACCAAAGATGGTGAAAAGAGATAAAGTCATTTCATACTTCTTAAGGGAATCATACATCAACAAGACATAACAATAATATCTATGCCCCAAATAATGGGGCTTCTATGTATATCAAACAAATCCTTCTCAAATACAAGAATCAAATAGACCACAACACAATAATACTTGGAGACTTTAACACAGCTATCTCACCATTGGATAGATCTTCCAAACAAAAACTTAATAAAGAAACCATACACCTCAATGAAACTATCAATAATTTAGACTTAACAGACATATATAGAGCGTTCCATCCATCAACAAGCGAATACACTTTTTTTCTCAGTTGCACATGGATCCTTTTCCAAAATAGATCATATGTTATGTCACAAAGCCAGTCTTAGCAAATACAAAAAATTAGAGATTCTACCCTGCATCCTATCTGACCACAATGAAATAAAATTGCAAATCAATGACAGATTAAAAAACAGAAACTACTCCATCACCTGGAAACTAAATAATATGCTAATGAATGATGCATGGATAACAGAAGACAACAAGGAAGAGATAAAAAAAATTCTTAGAGGCAGCCGGGCGCAGTGGCACAAGCCTGTAATCTCAGCACTTAGGGAGGCTGAGACAGGAGAATCGCGAGTTCAAAGCCAGCCTCAGTAATGGAGAGGCGCTAAGCAACACAGTGAGACCCTGTCTACATAAAAACACAAAATAGGGCTGGGGATGTGGCTCAGTGGTTGAGTGCCCCTGAGTTCAATCTCCAGCACCAAAAAAAAAATTCTTAGAGGCAAATGAAAACTCTGATACAACATATCAAAATCTCTGGGATGCCATGAAGGCAGTGCTAAAAGGAAAGTTCATTGCATTAAACTCATTCATTAGAAGATGTAAAAGTCAACAAATAAATTAATTGACTTTTCATCTCAAAGCCTTAAAAAAGGAAGAACAAATTAACACCCAAAGTAGAAGACAGGAAATAATCAAAATTAGGGCTGAAATCAATGAAATTGAAACAAAAGAAACAATTCAAAAAATTGACAAAACAAAAAGCTGGTTCTTTGAAAAAATAAAATTGACAAACCCTTAGCCACCCTAACAAAAAAGAGGAGGGAGAAAACCCAAATTACTAAAATTCGAGATGAAAAAGGATATATCACAACAGACACTACTGAAATACAGAGGATAATTAGAAACTATTTTGAAAATTTATACTCTAGTAAAATAGAAAACCCTGAAGACACCAACAAATTTCTAGAGGCATATGATCTACCAAAACTGAACCAGGTTGTCATATGCAACTTAAACAGATCAATTTCAAACAAGGAAATAGAAGATGCCATCAAGAGCCTGCCAACCAAGAAAAGCCCAGGTCCACATGGATTCTCAGCTGAGTTCTACAAGACCTTCAAAGAAGAACTAATACCAATTCTCCTCAAACTATTTCATGAAATAGAAAAGGAGGGAATCCTTCCAAACTCATTCTATGAGGCAAGTATCACCCTGATTCCAAAACCTGACAGAGATACATCAAAGAAAGAAAACTTCAGACCAATATCCCTCATGAACATAGATGCAAAAATTCTCAATAAAATTCTGGCAAATCACATACAAAAACATATCAAAAAAATAGTGCACCATGATCAAGTGGGGTTCATCCCAGGGATGCAAGGTTGGTTCAACATACAGAAATCAATTAACATAATACACCACATCAACAGACTTAAAGAATAATATGATTTTGTCAATCGATGCAGAGAAGGCATTTGACAAAATACAACACCCTTTTATGCTCAAAACACTAGAAAAACTCAGGATAGTAGGAACATTCCTCAACTTTGTAAAAGTTATCTATGTTAAACCCAAGGCCAACATCATCCTAAATGGAGAAAAATTGGAAGCATTCCCTCTGAAAACAGGAACTATAGAGGGATGCCCTCTTTCACCAGTGCTATTCAACATAGTCCTTGAAACACTAGTCAGAGCAATTAGACAGACGAAAGAAATTAAAGGGATACAAATTGGAAAAGAAGAACTCAAACTATCATTATTTGTGGATGACATGATTCTACACTTAGAGGATCCAAAAAATTCTACCAGAAAACTTTTAGAACTAATAAATGATTTCAGCAAAGTAGCAGGATATAAAATCAACACCCACAAATCAATTGCATTTCTATACATCAGGTGATAAACCCTCTGAAAGAGAAATTAGGAAAACTATCCCATTCACAATAGCCTCAAAAAAAATAAAATACTTGGGAATCAATTTAACAAAAGAGGTGAAAGACCTCTACGATGCAAACTACAAGACACTGAAGAAAGAAATTGAAGAAGACCTTAGAAGATGGAATAATCTCCCCTGTTCCTGGATAGGCAGCATCAATATTGTCAAAATGGCCATACTTCCCAAAGCACTATATAGATTCAATGCAATCCCAATTAAAATCCCAACGTCATTCCTTATAGAAATAGAAAAGGCAATCATGAGATTCATTTGGAAGAATAAGAGACCCAGAATAGCCAAAGCAATCTTAACAAGAGTGATGCAGGAGGCATCACAATACCAGACCTCAGATTATACTACAAAGCTAGAGTAACAAAACGGCATGGTACTGGCACCAAAATAGACATGTAGACCAAAGGTATAGAATAGAAGACACAGAGACGTACCCACTTACATACAGTTACCTTACACTAGACAAAGGAGCCAAACACGTACACTGGAGAAAAGATAGCCTGTTCAACAAATGGTGCTGAGAAGACTGGAAATCCATATGCAGCAAAATGAAACTAAACCCCTATCTCTCACCATGCACAAAATTCAACTCCAAGTGGATCAAGGACGTGGGAATCAGACCAGAGACCCAACGCCTAATTGAAGAAAAAATAGGCCCAAATCTTCATCATGTCGGATTAGGATCATACTTCCTTAACAAGACTCCTATAGCACAAGAAGTAAAATCAAGAATCAACAAATGGGATGGATTCAAACTAAAAAGCTTCTTCTCAGCAAAAGAAATAATCAATGAAGTGAACAGAGAGCCAACATTCTGGGAACAAATCTTTGCCACACACACATCTAATACAGCACTCATCTCCAGGATATAAAAAGAACTCAAAACACTTATTACCAAAAAACTAACAACCCAATCAATAAATGGGTCAAGGAGCTGAACACAGACTTCACAGATGAAGATATACAATCCATCAACAGACATATGAAAAAATGTTCAACGTCTCTAGCAATCAGAGAAATATAAATCAAAACTACCCTAAAATTTCATCTCATGCCAGTCAGAATGGCAATTATTAAGAATACAAACAACAGTAAGTGTTGGTAAGGTTGTAGGGAAAAGGCACGCTCATACATTGCTGGTGGAACTGCAAATTGGCACAACCAATCTGGAAAGCAGTATGGAGATTCCTTAGAAAACTTGGAATGGAACCACCATTTGAGCCTGCTATCCCACTCCTCAGTCTATACCCAGAAGACTTAAAAACAGCAAACTACAATGACGCAGCCACTTCAATATTTATAACAGCTCAATTCACAATAGCTAAACTGTGGAACTAACCTAGATGCCCTTCGATAGATGACTGGATAAAGAAACTGTGGTATATATACACAATGGAATATTACTCAGCAACAAAAGAGAATAAAATTATGGCATTTGCAGGTAAATGGATGGAGTTGGAGAATATCATGCTAAGTGAAGTAAGCCAATTTCAGAAAACCAAATGCCTAATGTACTCATTGATAAGTGGATGCTGATCCATAATGTGGGAAGGACATGGGAACAATGGTGGATCTCTGTTCACGGGGTGTAAGGGGGGAGGGGGCGTGGGGACAGTAAAGGTGGTGGAATATGATGGTCATCATAGTCCTAACTTTATGTATGACTGCATATATGTTGTGATTCTGTATAACTTACAACTAGAGAATTGATATGTTATCCTCTATCTATGTACAATGAATCAAATTGCACTCTGTTATCACGTAAGCCTAAATAGAACAAATAAATAAATTAAATATGGAAAAAAAAATTTTTTTAAAAGACAAGGAGAGATAACTACATCATGGTGTATACATATTCCCAAATACCCGTGATATCCAAGAGAATGAAAATGTTCAAGTCTGAGAAGGGGAGTTAGGAACTGGAAATGGAAAACAATTCCGCACTGGACGCGACATGGGGGAGGCGGGGGGGCAGGAAAGGGGAATGGGTATAGTAAAGATGGCTGATTGAGATCGTCATCACTACCCTTGGTACATGTATGAAAACACAATTGGTGTAACTTTATCTGGTTTGCAACCAGAGAAATGGAAAAGCTGAGCTCTATATATGTGCTATGACTTGAAATGCAATTAAATAAACTAATGAAAAAAAAGAAAAGAAAGAAAATAAAGGTTGAAAGTATTGAGTATTTAATATCAAGCAGAAACAAATGCCTACATTGGCAGAAGGCTATGTGTATATGTGCATGTGTATATGTGTGTGTGTATATATATATACACACATATATATAAAACCATATGTATATATGTGTGTGTGTGTGTGTGTGTGTGTGTGTGTATATATATATATATATGAAGGTTTGAAACATTGTATTTCAAACAAAGAATAAACAGAATTAATCATGAAAAAAAAAAAAACAATTTCGCTTTTCCTTACCATCACTCTGGACCTGAATTTTTACCTTACAGGTGAAGTTCTTCTTTTCTGTGTAAAAGCTAGTTAATAATTATTTTAAGAATCACTGGTTAAGTTACTTTCCTGCTCAAAAATATTCATTGATTGGCTATTTCCCTTCAAGTCCATTAATCTCTTAAACCTCAACTTGACTTTCCAACCTTTCCTTGATTAAAGCTCTCCACAGACACTCTCATTAGTAAATGAGTCTCTGTGCTATGGGATCATTTATGTTCATCTGCAGAACTATTTGCAAATATTGCAGTTCCCCTTCCAGGTACAAGGAATTTCCCTAACTGCTCTGAAGCTGGCTGTGACTACATGTCACACCCCTAACATGGAGGGAGGTGAACACAGAGCTGAGGTGGGCTCCTTCTGAGATGATTCCCAGTGACCTCACCACCTGACATGTGTCCACTTTTGTAGTTCCCCAGAGTCTGAGCTGGACCTAGTGAGGAGCTTCTAAGAACAGATGATAGCAAAACTGATGGGCTGTCACTGCCAAGGTTAGGTACTAGACTGTGGCTTCAGACTTGCTGGCATCTGTTCTCTCTCCTCCCTCCCTCCATCTCTCTCCTTTCATATGCTCGCCCTAATGGAGGAAGCCATCCAGCAAAAAACTAAGTTGTCTTCCAGTCCTCGGACCAACATATCCTGCCAATAATCAATAATAATCAATGTGGGTGAGCTTGGTAGTGGACCCAGGACCAGCTGAACCTTGAGTGTGGCCCCTAAGGACACCTTGATTGTGGTATAAGAGATCCCTGAGCCAGAGCAGTCAGCTAAACCGCATCTGGATTCCTGGCCCCTAGAAATAGTGACCTAAGTGTATGATGTCTTAAGCTAAGTTCTAGCACATTGTGTTATACAAAAATAAAGAAGATGGAGCCACTGCACCATCCCTTCCCACTGTTATGGTGATCCTAAGAACACAGGTAGAAAGGGACCTTGTCCCTGGGCAGCTATGAGAGCAAGCTTCCTGATCAAACCACCCTGAATAAGTAGGATGGACAAGATAGGAAACCTTGGTCTACTGGATTGTTATTGCAGTAAACTCAGTCTATTCTAACACATTACATATGTGAAAGTACTGAAATCTTGATTGATTGCTCTGTCTCTTGAGCTCTCAAGTCCACAGTTCCCTTGTGTGGGGAGAGTGGTTTGGGGGATCAAATCCAGGAACTTGTGCATCCTAGGCAAGCACTCTACCACTAAGCAACTCTCTCGGGGAAATTTTAATGTGCACTCCAAATTTAAAGGATTACTCTTATCACCTGAACTTTGTTCCCATGTCCTGACCTTTGGACCCCATCTCTCCTCTCCAATTCACATCCACCCTTTTTCAATTCAACCTCTCCCGTGAGCTGCTCTCTAAATACTCTGGTACTGTCCCCTCCTCTGAGCACTAATCACCCCTCCACTTTTTCCTAATGCTTATTACAACTGTAATTGTGTATCTCTTTATCCAATGTCTACCATCCCTATTAAAATACAAACCTCACGAGGACAGAGATCCCATCAGTTTTGCTCATCCTTCCCAGCACCAGGCATGGCACCTAACACAAACCTCTAAATGAACAAATGAGTCAATTCATATGTTCTCGCCCTTCCCTGCACATACACTTCAACACACTCCTAGAACATTGTTAGTTATTTTAGTCTCATGTTTATGGACTGCATCTCCCAAGTAGATTGAGTCCCTTGATGCAGGAATTGTGTCCTTTACTCAGTTGGTACACCTCATGACCATAACAGTGCCTTAACAAAGAATAATGCCTAGCCGGGTGGCTCACGCCTGTAATCCCAGCACTTTGGGAGGCTGAGACAGGAGAATCACCAGTTCAAAGCCAGCCTCAGCAATGGCGAGGTGCTAAGTAACTTAGTGAGACCCTGTCTCTACATGAAACACAAAATAGGGCTGGGGATGTGGCTCAGTGGTCGAGTGCCCCTGAGTTCAATCCCTGGTATCAAAAAAAAACAAAAAAAAATGAAGTAACATGTAAAGTGCTCAGAACAGCACTGGGCCTATGGTAGAGACTCAACAAACGTTAACCATTGTTACAACTTTTCAAAAGTGGGTTTCAGAAAAAAAGACTCTTCCTCAAAGAGAATTTCTATTAGTGTCCCTTTCATTGGCATCTGCTTTTGTGTGCTATCCCTGCAGCCTGAGTGGAGAGATGAGCTCATGCGGGAAATTTGGTCTATGACACTCTGTCCCTTCCTCTGAGGACCAATCACCCCTCTGCTTCTCTTTCCTATCCCTTATTACAGCTGTAACTGTGTGCCCCCAGCCTCTCCCTGGCTCCACACTTACCCTCCACAGCCTGGCCTCCCACAGCACTAGTTCAAGGGCTGGTGCGCAGCCACCTCACACATGCTTCCCGCAACTGTCAACCACTCTGACAGATCCTCACGTAGGACTGGATGCATAAATTCCAAGACCAAGTGTAAAACAAAAAGATGTTCAAGACAGCAACACAGCACTAAACCAAGTGCTGTGACCTCACAGGCCATACTTGAAGCTATCCTCACCCTCCCACCTCTCCGGCAGCGGCCAGAAGGGCGGGGAGAGAGGGAAGGAAATGAGCTAAGCCATCCCCACGTGGGCTGCTCCATTCAAGTGAAGCCTGATGTCCAAAACCCCCTTCCTACAAATTAACTCAGTATTTTGATTAAAAACCATGATAAACTTGTGGGCGCAACAAAAGAAGAAATTGACATTTTAATACAACTCATTAGAGCACCTTTATTAACTACAGAAATAGAAAGAAGATATAAAATAAAAAGATTAGTTTAAAATCAACACCAGGCTGGTAAGGACAGCCGTGATTCCAGGAACATTAATTGCTGGGTAGTCTCATTACTGATTAAATAAGAAATCTCAAATACCATTAAACAATTGTGATTAAATGTATGTCATTCTAATTGAATGTGTGGTTTATTGCCTTCCTCTGAATCGACAGGTTACCTTCCTGTTTTGAATATTTGGAAAGGGCACATCTATGCAGTGATGGCACAGAACCATTATTTCTCAGAGAGCCCTGAAACCCTCAGAGTTGTATCCTAAAATATGGCTGCATTTGCAGGTGGTGAAGGAATGGGTCATACAATAGGAAACCCAAGATGGTGAAAATAAATCCCAGTTAATGTCACAGCTGGGCACTTTTTCCTCTCATCTCATTACCAGCTCTGGGTTTCCTGATGCCAGAGTGGCGTGTAGTCCCTCTGCCTTTGCAGTCATTTGAAGACCAAGAAGGAGTTGGGCATCTTCTTGGCTCAGGGAGGAAGTTCCAAGCCCTTGATCCTAGATCCAGTTGCCAGGCACGAGGGAACACACCTGTACTCCTATAATCCCAGTGACTCCAGGAGGCTGAGGTAGGAGAATTGCAAGTTCAAAGCCAGCCTCAGCAATTTAGTGAGGCACTAAACAACTTAGTGAGACCCCCTGTCTCAAAATAAAAGAAAGGGAGGGGGCTGAGGTTGTGGCTCAGTGGTTAGGCACCCCTGGGTTCAACCCTTGGAAAGGAAAGGAAAGGAAAGGAAAGGAAACGAAATTGGATCTGGTTGGGATCACAGTGAAATGAAAACCCTTTGGTCTAATCTCTCCCTCACTTCTGCAAAGGAGCCTGGGCAGAAGAGTCTTCTATGGCCCATTCTTTTTGGTTTTCCAAGGACAACACAAAATTAATATTGTCACCATTCCAATTGATTTTTAACACTCACCTACCCTATGGGCTATCATCTCTCCACCCTACTCTTTGCTTGGCTTGAATTAAGAGCCCAAGTGAAGCAGGATATCCCTCATGTCTGTCTATCGGCGGTCCCACGTGACACATTATCCCAAAAGGCAACAGAGTAGCACCGGCCCCAGGCCCACCCAAGAGGAAACTACACAATAATTTATTCTTAGTAGTCTTTTATGTAAACACACACACACACACACACACACAGTCACTATGAACTTTCTGAACTCAAAATCTGGTGATATTACTATTCTGTTCTAGTTAAAATCTGGCATATTCCCACCAGCTGGGCCTCGGGGGCCCTTCTGAACCCCTCCCCCTCCCACTCAATATCCCAGTGACATCCCACGGTGCACAGACTCTCAGTAGATCCCACACAGGGACGCCTCTGTGTTTGACTCACAGTTATGGGAAAATAACTGGATATGCTGCTTCTCCAGAAAGAAACGTGTCCCGTGTCCTCCTCCCGCCCCCGCCCCCAGTAAAATCTGTTTCTATTCCTAAGCGCTGGACTCCTCTACCACCAGGGGGCAGTCAACATGCTTTCTTGTGTTTGTACCACCGGGTGGCCTCCAATGCAGCCAGCTGGGAGGACAGAACGTGCAGGCTGGTGGTCCCCTGGTCCTGAGAGAGATGCTGCTACAGAGTGACATGGTGAGGCCAAAGCCACCCCCAAAGCTGTCCACTGTCTCTAAGACCACTGACCTGGGCAAGAAGCTGCAGGGGCACCATAATGGTAGACAGATGGCGAGAGACCAGGCTGCAGGTACAGCCTCAGATCCCTGTACGTGGAAACCACAGGCTAAGACCCACATCAGTTCTGAGGTTCCTGGAGCAACTGGAGAGCAGAAGACTGCCCCAAATAATAACTGGGTTTTTTTGTTTGGTTGGTTGGTTGGTTTTGTTTTTAACTTCTCACAGAGCTTGGCTAACAGGAACTTGGAGCTCAGTTTGATTTGATTAGCTACTGAAGTGTCATGGAGCAGCTGCACTACACCCTTCCCCCTCCTGCACCTCCTCCGTGAAGTCTTCTGCACCATTCCCCTGCGCTGCTCCTGTCTACACTGCTAGGAGAGCAGTGACTACACCAGGTGGCAGCTGGGTATAGACCGCCAAGCCATCCCATACACATCAGCTGCCCTGTGTGCCTATGACTCTTGGGCAACCCACCTCCTTACTTGACTCACCAAGAGGCAGTAAAACAAGTCACAAGCCCAGCCTCTGCAGCCAGCTCATCTAGGTCCAAATCTCGGCTCTGCCACATATTAGCTATTTGATCTCTGGTATATTCTTGAAACACTCTGTGCTTTATCTGCAATAAAGAGAATAAAGGAGCATCTAGTTCCTAGAGTGACTGAGGGCTTAATGAGGACAGCATGGAAAGCGTTTAGCACGTGGTAAGTGCTACAAGATTGTTGCATTATGATTACTTGAAAACCTTTCTCCCCACTGGACCAGGAGTTCCCTGGGGATAAGAACTGTGTCTAATTTCTTTCTATACATATCCAACACTTAGCACAGCCTCTGGCTTGGCTTAGAATAGGCATCAATAAACGTTTGATCAAAGAATGAAAGAATGGTGCAGAGTTTAGGTCAGAGCGTGTGCTATGCAAGCCTCTGGAAGAGACAGAGGCCCGAGGGCTGAGGGTGGTGTTGACTTTAATTAAGACTACTTGGGGGGGCTGGGATTGTGGCTCAGTGGCAGAGCACTTGCCTAGCATGTGTGAGGCACTGGGTTCGATTCTCAGCACCACATATAAATAAATGAATAAAATAAAGGTCCATCAACAACTAAAAAAATTTTTAAAAAAAGACTGCTTGGGAAGGGGCAAGTCGGTTTGTCATTGGCTGGGAGGGATGAGGCTAAATCTCCAAGGGAGTTGGGGCTGCTCTAGAGGAATTAAAGGCCCCAAAATATCAGGATGAAGAAGATAGATACTAAAAACAGAGAAACAACTATGTCTGCTGTCCCCTTCCATCCTGTTCTGTGTTCAGGGAGCTCTCCTCTCCTAGTCACCTCTTCCTCCCTTCCCAAACCCAGGAAGAGCAAGACACAGCAAGGCTAACAAAGGAAAGTGCCCCAATCACTCCTTTTGTGTAAGAACAACACAGACAGAAAAGGTAAATGCTGAAAGAGCCAGGCTTCTGCATTCCCAGCCAGCACTCTGGGGCAGGGAAAGCAGCGCTCTTCTGTCCACCTGAAATAAATGATGACAGACAGATAATCACGTGATTGACAGCTTGCCCACTAGATCCTCACAGAGAAAGGCCTTCTTTCTTGTCTCATCAATTCTTCTTTGGTACAAAACCAAAATCAATAATGGCTCACTTCAAATTTACAGCTTTCCCAATTTGGAAGTTCAACTTTTAAACCTGCTTTAAATATTCTGTCTGAGGGCCTCAAGTCTGGAGCACAGAATCCTCTAGACGATGGCCACCTCTAAGGAGTTTCCCCACAGTAGGACTGGAAGGTTCCAGCCCGCTCTGGTTTCCAAATCTCATTTCATTTCTGCCATGTACCACAGGCTGGGAGGTGTGACAAATTGTCTTATCTTTGTCTAACCTTTGTTGGACCCATGCTTGCTTCAGGGTTTAACTTTAATATATGACTTCAGTTTAATAGCAAAGTGTTTCTCTTAAAATGTCAGATTATAAAATGCTGAGTCATTCACCAAGAAAAGCTTGGTCCCGAGTAGAAATTAGAATCACTGGGGCGCACAGAGCAATACCACATATCCTCTGTCTAAATAGAGGGAGACGGAGCTTTAAGTTCAGATCGAATTTAGGAGGTAGAGCTGAGCTCCAAGGGGACTGTTTGCTCTGAAAGACAAGAATGAATCAGATGGAATGATTAGGCCTCAGCTGAAATATTGTCACTAGTAAGAGTAAACAGTGGTGTAGATGTGACATTCAACATTTTATGTACTTAACAACTGACTAAGCTATACTAAATGAAACCAAAACTATGAAGAGAACCAAGCAAATCGGGTTTGAGATGTAAGAAATGACACGATCTTGCCAATATGCCTAGAAGGTGCTTTTATTTTGCTTGATAGTTGTATTGTCTAAGTCAATTAAATGCCACGGTAATACGTGTTTTAAGCAGAACCATTGAGTCCTAAAATCATTGGGCAAAATTCGATAAGAAACAAGATATTTAGAAAGGACCTACCTATGAAATGCTTATTAATTTCATGAGTAAAAACAGTAACTTTACAGAAGTCCAGCAGCCCCTACCTTAACTGAGAGGTCAAAGTTAATATCACTAGTAACGGAGCAAACAGATCATGTACCCTGACATGATGCACTGAGCAAAGCTATCCTTTCCACGGTATTCTTGCCAAAAATGCATGATCTGGATTTAAGTCACAAGGAAACATCACATAAACCTCAATGGAGAACATCCTAGAGGACAAATGACCAGTATTTTTTTAAGTTGTCAAGGTCATAAGAGCCAAAAACTGGAGGACTACCCTCTTGTGGTCCTGGATTTGGATCCTGAACCTGAAAAGGCGCAGTAGTGGGAAAACTGGCAAGATTTGAATTAAGTCTATAGATTAGATAATAGTGCTATATCAAGGCTGATTTCCTAATTTTGATCATCTCCCTCTTGTCATACAAGATCAACATTTAGGGAAGTCTAGATAAGGGGTGTATAGGAATTCTTTGTACTATTTTTGCAATTAAATTAATTCAAAATGAAAAGTTAAAGTTTTAAGTGAATTTAAGAACCTCGAGCCAGGTGTTGTGGTGCATGCCTGTAATCTCAGCAGCTCAGGAGGCTGAGGCAAGAGGATGGCGAGTTCAAAGCCAGCCTCAGCAACTTAATGAGGCCCAAAGCAACTCCATGAGACTCCATCTCTAGTAAAATATAATAAAGAACCTCAATTTAGCCATTAGAAAGATAGTAGGGGGACCCCTGTTCTGCAAAACTCCTCCCCGGTCTCAGAAAAAAAAAAATTCTGTTAAAAGTTGAGAGTTATCAAAAGTATATGGATCCAACTATATAAATAATGAAGCATGTCACAGGAATTTTTTTTTAATTTCCTAGAATTGTATAAAACCTGTACATTTTTCAAAACAGCACAAGCTATGGAGCTGTGAGAGCTGGTAGAAGGAAGGCCAAGCGGCTCTTCTGTTTCCTTCATTGCAAAACTAAGCTCACATCCCCAGAGGGAAGCCAGAGACTGGCTGAGCTGCGCTCACTCTGTCCCGCCCTCTATGAGGTGAGCGCACTTTGGTGCTGGTGCTCAGAGGTGCAAACGGCACTGCCCTACCACTGCACAGGGCTCATGCGCACGCTGACAGAGGTTCACCATGGGCATTAAGCAGCACTCGCCTACGCAAAGGGGACGTCAGGCTAAGCAACCACAGTCTGGACAGGCGCTTTTGAAGTCTCTGGCCTCGGTTGCCCTCTAGGGTTTCCCATCCTGCTGGGTAAGGCCTGGGATGGATGAGAGTCCTCATAAGGGGCCAGACAAGCCCCACAGGACCAAACAAAACTAAGCTCATACCCCCCTCAAAGGCTACTGAAGCCTTTGAGCTGCCAGCTCCCTGCAGCCCCCCAAACCCACCTGCACCTGCTCTTCAGCATACTCCTCACTGTCAGGCTACTTGAGAGGCACGGTTTGCACTTTACATCAACCACCATGCCACGTGGCAAAGACACAGCCTGGGGATGGTGGGTGTCTGGGTCTGGCAGAAGAGGTGGCTGGTAACCTGGGCCCCCCAGGGTTCTCTTGCATGGAGACTGGTTGGAAGCCCTCCAGGCTGCCCCTATTCCTTCCTGGACCCCTGCCAGAGGGAGATTTCATCCATCCCCCACTGACAGTCCTCAAACCTGCAGTAAACAACCTGTTTCTCATACACAAAAACTGCTTTCTGCTCTTGAGCAGAAACCACCAGTTTCTGTGGGCACCATGTTCCCTGGCTCACAGGGCAGAGGCCAGGCAGGCAGCATTTGTTAGCATCTACTCATCAAAGTCACTTTCTGACCTACCCATTCATCACTTACCTCCCTGCTCCTGCTCCTCAGTCTATCCTCTGTGGGCAAATGGGAACAGGGAAGCATTCTGGGTGTTCCTCTCACTCCCCATAAACAGCTAAGTTGACCAGTGTTTATTGAGCCTGTCAAAGAGCCACAAGTCTGTCAATGGGATCTGCAAAAGGCTTTAAAGTCAGACAAATTGGAATGCAAGTTCTGGCCCTATAGTTTGTTAGCTGTGCATCCTTAGGTGAGACTTTACCCTTTCTGATTCTAATTGCTGCCTGTGTACAAAAGAGAATATCATATGTACCTTGCAGGGTCACACTGAGGCTCTGATGAAATGGTAACTATAAGTCACCTAGTGAAGAGTAATACACATGGGAGATGTTCCATAAATGCTTGGTTCCTACCTCCATAGTAATACAATTGTTTATTAAGCATATCCATCTCTGATGTGGGTGTTTTATCTACATTATATCATTTTGTCTGTCAGCCTATGACCATCTTCATTCCCTTGCATGTTAGGAAACTTGAGAGGCGCCAAGTAACTTGCTGGAGGTCATAGAGCCAGAAAAGTCAAGACTCAAATATTCAGTTCCCAAGCACCATGCTTCCTGGTCTTCACAGCATGGTCTCCCTCCTGGTTTGTCACACCTCAGGACTAGGCTGACATCCACCAAGGGAGAAACCGGGAGGCACCATATCTCAGAACTAGAAACAGGTACCAGAAAGAAGCCCCGTTCAGAACCCACAGGAGCAAACCCTGTAGTGGGAGGAAAGCTCCAATGTACAGTCACAGACTTGGTTGGTGAGGAGGAGGGTACAGTCCCCCTGGCTGGCTGAGCCCATCCCCCTAGGAACCTGGGTCAGGTGACACTCAGAGCCCTGCAGGTGGTCCATGTCAGAGAGGGGTGCTGCTTTTCAAAGTGTGGTTCCAGGAGCCCCAGCATCACCTGGGAACTGGTTAGAAATGCAGACTCTCGCCAGGCACAGTGGCTCATGCCTGTAATCCCAGCACTTTGGGAGGCTGAGACAGGGGAATCACGAGTTCAAAGCCAGCCTCAGCAATGGTGAGGCACTAAGCAACTCAGTGAGACCCTGTCTCAACATAAAACACAAAATAGGGCTGGGGATGTGGCTCAGTGGTCGAGTACCCCTGAGTTCAATCCCCAGTACCAAAAAAAAAAAACAAAACTCATCAATAAATGGGCTAAGGAACTGAACACTCTACAAAAGAAGAAATACAATCAATTAACAAATATATGAAAAATATTCAACATCTCTAGCAATTAGAGAAATGCAAACTAAAACTAAGATTTCATCTCACTCCAGCCAGAATGGTAATTATTAAAAATACAGGAAACAATAAATGTTGGCAAGGATGTGGGGGAAAAGGTTTACTCATACATCGCTGGGAAGACTGCAAATTGGTGCAACCACTCTGGAAAGCAGTATGGAGATTTCTCAGAAAACTTAGAATGGAACCACCATTTGACCCAGTTTATACACAAAGGACTTAAAATCAGCATACCACAGTGATGCAGCCACTTCAATGTTTAGAGAGCTCAATTCACAATAGCTAAACTATGGAACCAATCTAGGTGCCCTTCAACAGATGAATGGATAAAGAAAATGTGGTATACATACACAATGGAATATTATTCAACCTTTAAAAAAGAATGAAATTATGGCATTTTCTGCCAAATGGATGGAACTGAAGAATATCATACTAAGCGAAATAAGCCAAACCCATAAAATCAAAGGCTGAATATTTTGTCTGATATACAGATGCTAATTCACAATAAGGGTGGGGGAAGAATAGAGGTAATTTGAACTAGGCAGAGGAGAGTAAAGGGAGGGAAGGGGGCATGCGGGTAGGAATGACAGTAGAATAAATCAAACATTATTACCCTATGTGCATATATGATTACAGGACCTGTGTAACTCTACATCATGTACAACCAGAATGAGAAGTTATACTCCATTTATGTATGATGTGTCAAATTGAATTCTACTGTCATGTACAACTAATTAGAATATATAAATGTATATAAAATAAACTCAGCCCATAAAAATAAGAAATGCAGACTCTCAGGCCTTCCGACCCTCCTAGGCTAACACTAACTACAAGGGGTTTTTAGGTCCCTGAAAGTGGGAAAGCGATGGCTCAGAAGGAGCTGGTTCCCAGCCACTAATCTGGGGAGAGAACAGAGCAGCAGCTGTCAACCTTGGCTGGATAGTGAGTCACCTGGGAAGTTTGGAAAATCCCAATGCCTGGGCCTCAACCCCATTCCCTTAAATCAGACTGCGGGAGCGGGCTGCAGGTATCAGTATTTCAAGACTTGCCAGGTGGACATGAAAACAGCTGTTAAAGGGAAGCAATCTGGGGTTGACTGAGCTCAGTTCAGACTCTGTGCACTGATTATCGTACCACAGGCAGGTCACCTCACATCTCAGGGCTCCAGGGTCCTCATCTAGATAATAGTGACAATAACAATTTCCACCCTAGAGTTGTTGGTGAAAACCAATGTCCCAGGAACCATAAGACAAACTATACTGGTGGTACTTGTTTTTTGCTTTTCATGTCACATTTTTCTCAGTGGCTTCAAAACCAAAGGAAGAGAGGCCTTGTTTCTTTTAGTTTTGTCATTTAATTTAACCTTATTTCACCCCACCAAGTCCCCTGAAAGCACAGAAGAAAATCCTCCGCTGGATTTGCTTCACTTAGCACTTGGTGAGTCTCCTGCCTACAGCGGTTCTCATTTGCCCCCTAACCCCCCGCCCCCCCATGGTATACAACACACTGGAGGAAGAGGAGGAAACGCAGTAAGTCTGGATCTCACAGGCTCCACAGGCTTAATGAACCAGCTATGAAGTCTTCAGCTATGAAGACTTGTCCAAGATATGCAGAGACATCCATCATGTGGGCCAAGGCCAAGAGCCTACTCCAATATCAACATAGAGTTTTTCTCCTTCTGGCCAAACCAAGATGAGTCAACTGCAAACTAAGAAAGGAGAGTCTTCTGGAAAGAACAGGGAAGTAGAGACCACCTGCATGCAAGTCCTAGCCCAGCTCTGCCTCTTACTTACCTCATGCTATTAGAGACATTGTTTAACCACTTTTTGTAAGTTCCTTCCTTTTCTCCTGATGTCATGCTACAAACCTCTATTGACCACTAGAATTTTGTTGGAAAGTTATGAACAGTCCAAAGTCAAGTACTAAGAATGCCTTCTGGCTGGGCAAGGTGGCATACACGTTGTCCCAGATACTTGGGAGACTAAGGTGGTGAAGCCAGAATTAGGCAGTCAGTGTAGATAGGTAAATTGAGTCAGGTCAGATCAAGGAGGCCAATTTGGATCTGGGAAGTTGGAGAGATACTGAATGCCTTCAGAGCCCTTCCTCCACCCTTATCAAGATAACCTGCCTGGGGAGGGGGGGAAGTAGGGGGAGGGAAAGGGGAATGGGTACAGTAAAGATGGTTGACTGAGATCGTCATCACTACCCTTGGTACATGTATGAAGACACAAATGGTGTGACTATCTGGTTTGCAACCAGAGAAATGGAAAAACTGAGCTCTATATATGTACTATGACTTGAAATGCAACTAAATAAACTAATTTTAAAAAAAGAAATTAAATAGGGAGACTGGATACACGTATTTTGATATATTCTTACATTGAAATGTAAGACAGCAGATTAAAATAAACAAAAAAATTAATGTGGAAAAAAAAAAGATAACCTGCCTCTGCTCCAACCTGTTGCTAAGGTAACGTATCCTGGGATTATCTCTCCCTACAGGGAGTTGTTAATTACACCCCTCCTTCCTGCCCAGATCCCTCCACCTGGGCCCTTCCTCCGTCCGTGTGCTTTTTGGTCATTCCACCAAACATCCTGGGCCTAGTAACATAGGCAGGAAGGAGAGAAATGAGGGGAAGAGAACAGGAGACCAAATGAAGCCTAGGACATATAAAAAGGCAAAACACGTACTTCTTTGGATACCAGGATACCAGCTGTGGCCCCCTTCTCCCTCCCAGGAAGAGTCTATGTTACCCCTTTTAAATAAACCCTGCTTAAATGCTTGCCTTGGTGTGCTTCTCTAATGTTCAAACTTCAACATGTAGTGGAGCAGAACTCGTCACCAGTAACCGGTGGTATCAGTGGGAGGGTTGTTCAAGTCTGGGAGTTTGAGGCCAATCTGGGCCACAAAGTGAGACTGTGAGCCCTCCGCCCCCCCCCAAAAAAAGGAAAGAATGCCTTCTGTTTATAGGTATATGGTCATATTTAAAATAATTGATAAATGGTAAGTGGAAAATATTATTGCCCTTCTACAAATTTAAGAAGAGATTTGGGGTTGTTTTTAAATTGCCCAAAGCCTTGAAGTTTTATTCCAAACTTCTGACTCTTAGGCCAGTGCTCTCCCTACATTGCTAACTTCAGTTGAATTCCACCAAATGTGCCTGTGCAAAATATATTTCCGTTTCTACTCCTAGAAAAAAGCAATGGTGGCAGAAGCACCATGTCTACTAAGGGTTGGTCCTGCTTTAGGATCCAAGGGAGATTCATTTCCAAAGTCACTGGTAAGGAATGACAATCATCAAGAATACAAGCAACAATAAATGTTGGTAAGGATGTGGGGGAAAAGGTTCACTCACACATTGCTGGTGGCACTGCATATTGCTGCAACCACTCTGGAAAGCAGTATGGAGATTCCTTAGAAAACTGGGAACAGAGCCACCATTTGACCCTGTTATCCCATGCCTCAGTTTACATCCAAAGAACTTAAAATCATCATACTACAGTGATGCAGCCACTTCAATGTTTACAGCAGCTCAATTCACAAAAGCCAAGCTATAGAACCAACCTAGGTTCCCTTCAACAGATGAATGGATAAAGAAAATGTGGTATATATACACAATGGAGTATTATTCTGCCATTAAGAAGAATGAAATTATGGTATTTGCTGGTGAATGGATGGAACTGGAGAATATCATGCTAAGTGAAATAAGCCAATCCCAAAAAGCCAAAGGCAGAATATTCTCTCTGATATGTGGATGCTAACTCACAACAAGGGAGGGGAAGTGTAGAAGTTCATTGGATTAGACAAAGGAGACTGAAGGAAAGGGAGGAGGGACAATTAGAGGAAAGACAGTAGAATGAATCAGACATACCTTCCCTATCCTCATAAATACACTACCAATGTAACTCCACATCATGTATAACCACAATAATAGGTTCTTCATTGGAACAAGTTATACTTATTCTATGTATGTATAATATTTCAAAATATACTGTCATGTAAAAAAAATAAAAACAAAGTCATTGGTAGGAAGAAAGTTTGCAAATTGTGGCTTTCCTATGAAAGTCTTCTGATTTAGAGGGGAGTGGGAACAACCAAGGAAAAAGCAATGGGAGTCAGCAGGCATGCTACTCAGATGACTCAACAATCCCTCACAAGAATCCCAAGACCCAGCCAGGCGTGGTGGCGCAAGCCTGTAATCCCAGTACTTAGGGAGGCTGAGACAGGAGAATCGCGAGTTCAAAGCCAGCCTCAGCAATGGCGAGGTGCTAAGCAACTCAGTGAGACCCTGTCTCTACATAAAACACAAAATAGGGCTGGGGATGTGGCTCAGTAGCCAAGTACCCCTGAATTCAATCTTCAGTACCAAAAAAAAAAAAAGAATCCCAAGACCCCACAGCACCATGGAAAGACTGTGCTCCATTCCACCCCAGTAATTCCACAGGCCTGAGAGAAGCGTCATGGCCAGAACTGCAGCTCCCTCAAGACTGGATCAATAGGCTTTATCCCAAAAGTCATGAGCAGGAGACATACTCAGTGACTTTTCCAGGTCACAGTAAGCCTCTTTTCTGAAAATCGTCCCCACCCCATAGATGGAGCAACTGTTCCATCACCCACACACGTGCACAACCACAGTTGACTGGTTGAAGGTGGTCACTTGACCCAAGCCAGGCCCTTCAAATTCTCTTCATGGAGTCTGGAATCAAGACTTAGAAGCATGAAGTCAATCTGGATTGGGTTACTTGAATGGAGAAGAGGACCACTCAGGAGCCAGGGGGCTTCCATTTCACACCATGCACAAGGAAAAACACAAAATCATGTGTACCTCTTGACACATGACAAATGTTAACAATTAACATTTGTTGATTGTAAACAAAAAGATACATTTTTAGCTTAAAACAATGAATGAGGGGCCTGGGTTCCCAATAGCTTTAGAGTTCTCAGTCACAACTCTTTAACCACTCAGCTATTCTTGGAGTCTGTAAGATACTCTAGCTTCCCAACAGTCATCCATTGATATCCATGGGGTTTTGTTCTAGGAGCCCCAGGATATCAAAATTCACAGATACTAAAGCTCCTTACATAAAATGATGTAGAATTTTCATATAACCTATTCACATCCTCTTTTGTACTTTAAATCATCTCTAGATTACTTATATTGCCTAATACTACATAAATACTTTGGAAATAGTTATTATATTGTATTACTTAGGGAGTAATGACAAAAAAGTCTGTTCATATTTAGCACAGATGCAACTTTTTCCAAATATTTTCAATTGGTTGAGTTCACAGACAATATGGAGGGCTGTGCGTGTGCATGTGTGTGTTTTGTACTACCGTTGGTTTTTGTTATTAGTGGGGAAAAAAATCAAATAATCTTAAATAAGATTCCAGGTAAGAAAAATTACCTACCATTTGATGACTGTTTGACATGACTCCAGTCTACCAATAGAGGTCTTACTCAACTCTCCCTCCTTAAAAATGATCCAATGAGATTTAGTATCTGAAGGCAATTTTGGAGCCTTCAGTAAGTGACTTAAGCCAAACAGAACATGATGAATAAGTAATATGAACTAATTCCTAGACCTCATTTTTTAAAGTAAAATAAAATCAAGTCCACTTAGAGATTAAAACGGCATTTGAATAAAAGTGAAAAATAACATCTGGCTAGAAACTACTAATAAAATATCTCCAAATTTCTCTCCAAATTACCTATTATACTAGGAGGACAGAAATTCACAAAAATGAAAACAAAGATTAACCAACCACCTATTACCAGAATATAGAAGGAATTTCTATTAAATAAAGTTAATAAAATTGCATCAAGGCAAATAGTCAATGATTCATCTTATGCAACTGAATAGCCCCATTCACCTGAACAATGATAGACTTTTCCACTCTCTGACATCTACCCAAGCACAGAAGCCCAGGACCAAGTCAAACAAAAATCTGCCTCTCTTCTATGGGTACTACTCTTGAGCGCCAGAGAATTGTTCTCTCCACTCCAATTTATCTACATTCATTCATAGAATGCAATTGTTAGAAAACCATAGAGCAGGAAGCAATGATAGAACATATTTTGGAAGGCATTTTTCCCATATATAATGCTTTATAAGCAAGACAAAGGCAGTTAGTACTGCAGCGTGAGCTTATCACCTGCTCCATCAGTTCTGAATGTTCAAGAATAGGCCGAAGCAGGAGGAAACCCCACATTGGTTCAGTAGGGCTACACAATATGAACACCCATCAGTTCTAGAAACTGGTTAGGAGCTATGCACCTAAGTGGCCCTCTAGCTGCAGACTTGGGTGTGAGGTAGTGAGCAAATACAAGAAATCCACACAATCCCCATTCTCTCTCTGTTAGCAAGCATTAAGTCTCCCTAGAGCTCTACTTCCTTAAAGATAAATAAAGGTGGGGTACCTCATGGGGCCTACAGAAAAGCCAATATCACACAAGGGGAAAATGGCATACCCGGAAGACTAACCAGAAAAACATACCTGAGATGATTTACTATAGAAATCAGAAGAAAAGTCTAAGAAATTAGCATTATACTATGAAAATCATAATAAATCCCCATAAATTTGAAACAGAAAACAAGATAGACACCTGAGATAAACATATCAGGATGAGTTTCAAAGACTGACACTAAGATGACATTTTAGGTTCTTAGAAAATATGGTGGCTAGGTCTAATTCTGATTCTTAGAACACATAGATGTATCAGTTGGGTAAAAGATTGGAGTTTCTAAAAATCTTTAATATCTAAAATAACATTAAACAACATTCAGATCTCATCCACTCAGGTGTCAGCCCCTTACTTGTGATGGTTGTTCTTTTTTCAAATGTCTGAGCAAATCAGACCATCACAAACCCAGAAGGATGGCATTCTATGTTTTTTAGCAGAAATATGGAAGTGTTAAAATAAATTCATTACCTCATTTCATTATCCAAGTTACTTTCTTCTGTAAGTTGCAACAGTAAATATTTAAGAAAGCAAACCCCAGAGAAGTTCTCATAGAAATTTTGCAAGAATTTTATGAAAATCTTTTAGGAAAGGCAAAATGGTGATTTCAGATTATTATTAGAGTAACTTTAGCTGCTGTACAAATACATCTAACATTTGTATATTGGCTGAAATACAATAGAAGTTTATCTATCAAAAAACATCTGTCACTTACAAAACAGCTCAAGGGGAATATTTGCAGGAGGTAAAAGCAGCCCTTCCACCTTTGGGCACTCAGGCTAGCGAGGGTTCTGCAATCTTGATCATGTGGCCTTCAAGGTTGTCATCCTCCTCTGCTGACACTCAGATGGAACAAGGGAAAAGAGCACCGTCAAGGTTTGGATGTGAAGTGTGCCCCAAAAGCTTCTGTTAATGCAGGAATATTCCTAGAGGATATGATTAGATTATGAGAGCTGTAACCAAATAAGCCCATCCTAGTCTGAATGGACTAACTGGGGGGTAAATGTTGGCAGGTGAGGTGTGGTTGGAGGAAGTGACTCACTATGCATGTCCCCTGGAAGGGTTCATCTTCCCTGTAGCCCTTTCCCCTTCCCTGACTGCAATGAACAAATCAGCACTCCTCCCCCATACCCTTCTGCCATAATTATTTTTGCCTCATCTTGGGCCCACATCAATGCAGTCAGCCAGCCCACCATGAACTAAACCTCTGAAACCCTGATCCCAAAAATGAATTTTCTTCCTATAAGTTGTTATTGGGTAGTTTGGTCACAGCAATGAAAAGTTGACTAATACAAGCATGCAAGACAACTCTTTGAAGGTTCATATGGGGAAGACCTGTAAGTCACACACACCATCCTCTATTCACATTCTATTGACAAAAATCAATCATGCTACAACTATTAGAGGCTTCAGACTTTTAAAGGAAAATTTGACCAATGGTCTCCAAGAAAGATGGAATGGAAATTTAAAATATTTCTAAGAAAACAAAAAGTATACTACTAAAGTATAATGCACAGACATAAAAGCACATATGTAAGCATACAGCTTGATGAACTTCCTCATCCAAACACCCACCAGAACCAACAAGAAAAAGTGCCAGCATATCAGAAGTCCTGATATGTATTACAAATGCCCAATAGGTATATTAAAATATCAATAACATATGTATTACTTCAATAAACTTCTTGAACTTATTCCTCCTATCTAACAAACTTTGCATACTTTGACCAACATCTCCTCCAAACATCCTCCCCTCCTCTTCCCCAGCCTTGGTAACCACCACTTTATATTCTATCTCTATGAGTTCTACTATTTTAGATTCCAAGTATAATGATATCATGAAGTCATTTGTCTTTCTTGCCTGGCTAACATAATGTCCTCCAGATCATCCATGTTGTTGCAAATCACAGGATTTCCTTAGTTTTGAAGACTGAATAATATTCCATGCCACATTTTCTTTATCCATCCATCTGCTGAAGGACTCACATTGATTCCACATCTTGACCACTGTGAACAGTATTACAACAGAGGACTGCATACATCTTTGACTTGATTTCACATCCTTTCAGATATATATGCAGATATATATGCAGTAACAAAATTGCTAGATTATGTGATAGCTCTATTTTTAGTTTTTTGAGGAACTTCCACATGGTTTTCCATAATGACCATATGAATTAACATTCCCACCAATATTATACATGGGTTCCCTTTTCTCCACATTTTTGCCAAAACATATCTTTCATCTTCTTGGTAATAACCATTCTAACAATGTGAGGTGTTATTATAGTTTCGATTTGTATTTCTCTGATGATTAGCAATGTCAAGTTTTTAATATACCTATTGGGCATTTGTATGTAAGAAAATAAAGTTTATTAAGCAATAATGAAAACCCATATATGAAAAGCAATAAATTAGCAAAATGGTCATGGCAGAAAATCAATAGTAGTATAGATGACAAACTTGCAAGACAGAAAGAACAAAGTAGTGAAAATGTTGGATTCTATGACATCTGTTTTCTACATGTTAACACTTTGGAAATCAGGTAGACTCTTAAAATCGGGGGCATTTTATGACCACTATGGGCCAGGGAGCTGTCATGGTAAGGTTTTCATGGCCTGGGCATCGGTAAACTTGGTCTCAGCTGCTCACGTTATAAGCACTTTAATTGAGTTATGTACATTATTGTGATTACATGTGAATTTAATTGCCATTTAAAATGTCTTTTAAAAGATTACACTATGGTTTGGCATTGAAACAAGAAGTTATTGTGTATGCAGAAAGGCGTGGAATTAGAACAGCAGGATGTAATTTGATGTTACTGAAGCAAAGATCTCTTATTGGAGCATGACTGCAATTTTTTTAAGTACTTTACAGGACCCAAGAAAAGAAGGTATCTTTTATCCTTAAGTAGAAGCTATGTTGTGTTTTGTAACTGAGATGCATGAAAAAAAAAAAAAAAAAGCCTATCTCATGCCAAAAAAAGCAAATAAGTAAGAGAGAAACTGCCAAGTCCCTCAAAAAAAAAAATCAATAAAACATTTTTTAAAAAGCTGGTGCGATTGACAATTTCACAGGACTGTAATTATGGTATTACATTGGTTTAATTGGCAGGTTTTCCTTACTTGCACATAATATAGTGTTTCTTACAAGTACTAGCTTAAAATCAGTAAGATACAGTAAATATAAAAGTTGATAGCCATGGAAGACCAAGAATGGAGTTTCAGCCCAAGAATTATTTTCTCAAGTATCCAGATCAAAAGAGAAGCAATAATTGAAGATATACTAAAAGAAAACTTTCCGAAAAGAAATCAGAAGGAAAGCTAAGAAGAAATAAGTTCATCATGTTGTTAGTAAAAATAACAAGAGGTGGGTGCAATGGTACACACCTGTTTTACCAGCTACTTGAGAGGTTGAGGCAGATGGATTGTTTGAGCCGAAGAGTTCCAGGCCAGCTCAGCAACAGGAAGAAAAGAGTAACCAGGAGAGACTCACACTCAGAAATATCCAACAATTTTTAAATTATAAACAAAGAACTGTTCTGTGAATATCTGGACCAAAGAAAAGAAAAAGATGGAAAATCTACAAAGGAATAAAAAAATCATGCTGATCTTAGTCTCCTCTTCCACAATAGAGTAATGCCTACAGATTTTTAACATGGTAAAAATGTAGACTCAAGAATTGTACTCCCAAATAGGGTTTTACTTAGACAAAAAAATTCAATATGTCTGCAATTCACATATTCTTCTTTATATCATTTTAATAAATATATTCCAACTGCCTGAATGAGTTGACTTTAGGAGCTCAAAAATGGGAGCATCAAAGTATAGAAGGATGAGCCGTGAGCACTGTAGCCAATTCAACACAGAGATCATTCTAAAATAAGTACGATTACAAGGCAGAATAGAAGCTTCAAAAATACTCAAAAACAAAGAGCCATGCAACATCAAAAAATAGTAACCCAGATCCCAAATTCATATCTAGCTAAAACCTTTCAAGTAGGAAGGGGGAACCAGAAGTAAAAAATGTACAAAATTCTTCATCCCACACAGTTGTGGGCCTAAAAATACCACTTTATTCTTGACTTCAGAGAATTATTGTGTTTAGTACTTACATTTTTAGAAGTATGCTATGTAAGAGAGCAGGGGCTATCCTTTAAAAGATAAATAACACTTGTCCCCTGCCTCAAGATATCTACAGTCTGAAGATCTTTAGCCAACACACCAGACAGATTTCAATTTGTTACAAGAATAAGCCAATGTTAAACTCCTTCACAAAAAGCCTGAAGACAACCAGTCTTCAAAAGATATTTAGACCTTACTACCTGCCGGTATTTTCCATTCCTTCTGGTAAAGATTCTTACAATCTAGAGTGAAGGGACAGCAGCATTCCTGGTCACTATGGTCCCCTCTATATGAGGGTAGATCCACCTGATTTCAGTGTGATTCATTACAATCCACAAATGGACGGGCCTTGTTCAGTACTACCACTGGTGTCCTGAGAAAGACAAAAATTCAGACCATAGGGAAGCTTTTCATGGTAACTACTGTCACACACACAGAGAGCACTTAGGCCCAAAATCAGTATATATACATTTTCCATCTACAATTTTAGAACTGCCATCCAAATAGGTGCCATTTTCCAATTTTATAGCCTAAGGAAACAGACACGATTGTTCTTCAAAATGACACAGCCAAGCAGGAAGTTCCAAGTTAGGAACTTCTGGATCAAAAGTCCATTGCACCCTACCATACCACTTTCCTAATCCAAGAAAAAAGTGAAGAGAATCATCTTATAATTTATTGAAGTACTAGTAAAGATTCTGCCTCTTTTTACAAAATAATGAAAATAAAGCAATGCACTGAACTAAAAACACTGTCACAGTAGCTCATTAACCTTCCCTAAAACATTCACAAATAGGCTAGCTGTTCTAGGGCAAATGAGCTTTCTAACAAAAAAGATTCTGAGATATTACCCAGGAGTGTGCTGGTCTCAGATTTGATTGGCAAGTACCAATTAAAGGGCCTTCGATCCTCTTTGTGTCTGGAGTATGAGTACCCTGAGCTAACACTTCTCTTGCTGGGAAGGAAGATCAGATGAAGTCGCTGACTCCCTCTAGGGAATACAAGTTCTAATGCCTTGCTCCTTCCCAGGGTCTTGAGGCCAGAACAACAGTAACAAGAGACGTGAGATGGGGGGATCTCTAGTGTGGAATTTTAAACATCAGCAAGGAGGAATTTTTTAATCCTAAATCCTCCCCTCAAAAAAAATAAAGATGCTTCGCAATTTAATAAGATGGTGGTTCCTCATCTGTGTACGGAGGAGCATAGATCACCTTAGTGTTGTTACAGAGCTGGGGACTTCCAGAAACCTGAGGCAACACAAAGACCTCCCCACTCCTTGATACCCCAATTTGTACAGTCAAGTCAGAAAGATTTCAGATATGTTGCTTAGAGTAACAGAAATGAGTTTCTTGAAGGGGTAGGAAAAGGGAAAGGGGATACTCTCAAGGGGGAGAGGGGTCCTCTCAGAGAGAAGAGGGACAATGGTATCCCAGTTTTATTGGGGTACAGAAAAGTTTCCAGAGAATCCCACCCAGGTCCGCCTCTTGACTTTCAACTAACAGCACGATGACATTAGACTTTCAAGTCTCCCCTGACACGAAAACTCTAGATCACTTTGGCCCAGGCTGACTGGTTCTAATTGGATTCTAAACCATAAAATCTTAGATTCATCTTTATCTGCCGGAGTTTCAAGATCTGGTATATGAAAAGGGTCATAAAAGTCTCCTCCTTCAGGGTAACTTGGGTTCCTCCAATTCACACTATTTTGGCCTGTACTTCTGCAGATAACAGGTAAGGCATGTTCTCCGGAATGTGATACAGCCTGTCCACTTAAGGCAGGGCTGCAGATAAACTGCTTCTTGGAAAAGACAGCATGCGGGGGTCAGCACAGTGAACCCATTTTACAGAATAATCCCCTTAACCTTGTGTTCCCACCACTCACACCTGCCTGTCTCCTAACCGGGTTACCCTACTCAATGACTTGCTCCGCATTAGCCTGTGCACACACTCAGGCCTTACCATGCCCTGGGGATTGATTCAACCCCAACCCCCAGTCGACACAAAGAAGCCATCGGGCTGCCACTCAGCGCACTTCAGTCCATCCCTGCGCGACCATGGTTCCTCCTCTCTCTGGGACCTGTAGAGTCAGGCCCTGAGCCCACCGCAGGGCCGCGCCCACCCCTGCCGCCCTGGTCCCAGCTGGCAGCGTAGCTGCTGTAGACAGGCAGCTGCTGCCACCTGTCGGAAGTCTGTCTTAGGCACTCAGCCGCCCCGCCTCCAAAAACCTCCGGAGGATTATTTGCCTGGCAGGTGGCGGCTCTCCTGGCAGGGCTACCTACGGAGAAAAGCATCTTTCTTCCACATCATTCACACTGCGCACCTATGTGGGGACAGGGGGATGAATTTGTCAGGCATCCACCTTCCTCGGGGGCTCTGGCATGCCTGTGCCATACACCCTTTCCCTCCTGGGAATCCAGAAAGACTACATAACCTGGCCCCCGGGTATACCGCATTAACAACCAGGACCCAAACCTGGGCAGGCCAGCTCCATCTGAGCAGTCCTGGCAGGTGGAAGGAACGCTGGCTACAGCAGAGATCTTTAACTCCAGATTCAAATATCGGACCTACTGCATTAGAATCCCCATCGCAGAGCCGCCAGGCAACTCTTCTGACAAAGTACCCCTAGGTGATCCTAATGTGCAGGCAGGTTGCGGACCCTCCCAGTCAGAATCTAGATGACCTCTTCAGATTATCCACACACACACACACACACACACACACACACACACACACACTCTTCATGGAATGAACACAGATAATGACAGTCTCTGTGCTTGGAATGAGGATGGTCCACCCAGGGTTCACCACCACCCATTCCAGGGGGTTCCAACTGCCTAGCTCAGGGTACCTCTGGTGTCTTAGGAACTGTTTTCCAGCACTCCTAGGCTGAAAGAAATGCCTATGTGTTCTGTCCATCACCTAGTGAGGCCCCAGATAAGTGTGCCTGTCTAGCAGCTTAGTAACCACTGGAATGCATATACATTGACCCCAAAAATGATCTTTTTATTTCATTCTTAAATAACCACAACTACTTACTAATGGGATGTGGCTGTTGGGCACTGCATAAATTCTCAAACCTTTGAATTGGATTAGACACTGTCACCCTTATTTTCTTTCCTATATGGATTCCCAGCCTCTGGAAGATACAATATTCTCACAAAGCATGTGGGGCTATGTTGAAACTGCCAACCATCCTTAGCTAGTTAGTAGTTGCATGGTGTCAGATATCAAGTAGCATCTTGGCCTTTAGCATTCCCATGGATACCTTGTGGATTCACTACAGCACCCCAAACACTTTGGCACAGAGTTTGGGGACAGCATAGTCCCACCCTGCTCATCATCTCAGCCCATCCCATACTCCCCAGGGTTCAAGATGATTCTGCTGAAAGGACCTTCTTGCTTCCCTTGAATCCACCAAGCACTTTCATGCACTTTGTCTTTGTGCTTTCTCTGCCTGGCCGGCCCTTCCCCAGGTCAGAGAGTCTAACTTCTCAACCTTCATGTCCCTGTTCAAATGTCATCACTCTCCCTGAAGCCTTCTCCAGCCTTCCCACACCACCCTCTGCATATTGGCCTGTCTCTTTGTCTTTGTAGCTCTTATTACTATCTGAAATGATCCTGTTTACTAGTTTACTCACTTATTTTCTCTCTCTCCACTACAATATATGCTTTATGACGGCAAAACCCACAATGCTCACAATAAGCAGACAATAAATAATTGTTCTGTGAATGAATGCAGCCACCACACCCAGCTCAGATGAAAGGTCCAAAGAATGTGCCTCGTATGTGCTATCCCTGTGATTCACACAGCCTTTAAAAATCGATATTAACCCCACTTGATAGATGAGGAAATTGACATTCAGAGAAGCCATCAACTCTTCATAACTAAAGTAGCAGAGCTAAGATTCAAAATTTAGGTCTCCCACTCTGCTTATCTAGCTATACTTGTCCATCTGCATATTAACAAAGGAAGCACAGACAGTGGGCTGTTAACAATGGTTGTCTCTCAGTAGTAGAGTTATCTTTCAATGTTTGGATTATGAATGCTATTTATTCATTATGTTCTTCCATATTTTTCAAATTGTACCAAATAAACCTATTGAATGTGAAAATAAAATTCAGGTCTCCCCAGCTCAAAAAGGCTGTTTTGTAAAACCACATTAACTTCCTGTTATTTACCATTAAGTGTATACAGTAAAAAATTTTTTAAACCATATTGCTTCCCATGTGCTTCCCATTACCTGCCTGAAGTCAGAGGCAAAGTCAGGAAATGAAACCTGGGAGAATTAACACCTAGAATCAATAGAGAAACTGGCCCAGTTGACATTTACCTCGAAGGTCCCAGCCCCCCACCTCTGGTAGAGACCAGCAGAGGTGTCCCCCAGAAGGCCTTGCCCTGCTATTTCCCCTGTGACATACTGGGGAGGCAGTCCTATCTTCTGGACTAGCGTTTGTTTCCCTGTAAACGTAATGACATGTGTCACAGTCATGGCTGCCTCTCAGGGCAAAGCTCCTGTGGTTCATCCTGACAGGCAGGAGGCCAGGGGGTGCTCAGCTGCACTGGAGGATTTGGTGGAGCACAGTTGTGCACCCTGCGCTTCATTGCATGCTGAGGGAGCAGACATTTAGATAGTCCCTCAGGGGGACAGGATTATCAGAGTACATTCATCGGCAATCCCCAAGGAATTTTAGATTGCCATGGTCCCTTTGGAAGAACTGCAAAGAGGACACATGGGCCAGAGGCTGGGTGGCTGGACACTGAGTTTGAGATCTTTATACAAAATAGAGATTAAAGTTTGGTCTATAAAGTCAAGGAACCTGTGCTTTGTCATTCCCCCTTCTTCATATGGTTTGATTTTAAAGTTCCTATTAAACTGGGTGGTTCAGGCAGAAAACCGATTCACCTTTCCCCTCCTTGTGACTACATTCCCCTTTACCTGGTCCTGCTAACTCCTTTTTCTTTGAGATAAAATTGTGTTAGTTCTTCCTCCAGGAAGCCTGCCCTGGCCCAAGACTGGACAAGGCTCAAAATACCCCATATAGAACAGGATCCTGGTGCTCACCCTGCTGCACTGTAATTATCTACGTGTGGGTCTCTCTCTCTACCCAGGCTATGAGTTGTTCTGAGTTAGGAACAGTGAATCATTATCTCTAGCCCTTAGCACTATGCTGGACAGAGTTAAATAAATATCTGAGATAAAATGAGTTACTGAATTATCAGACTACATAATCTGACAGGTGGTTAGAAGACATGTTGCCATAATTCTAATCTCTGTGCTACAACCATTCATAAGACCTTGACCTTAAAGGTCACCTAGCCCAGCACACAGGTCCCTGCATCCCAAGATCCCTGCACTGAGAAAGGTAACCCAAAGAACCACAAAGGCCAAGAGAACAACATCCAAGGACCGGCTGAGCCACAGGGCACTGTCATTTCCAAATGCTAAGCCTGTGTCACTGACTGTTTAGAACAAGTGTCTAAACTGTTTAGACTGTTTAGAACTGTTTCATGATCTTCTACCCCAGGTCAGAGCTCCAGCCTCTCCAGCTCTGCATCAGTTCACTGTGATGGCTTCTCTTTGGGCTGGTGACATCACCTCCAGGATCAGCAGAAACCCAGACTCCTGTCTAGCAAAAATAGCTCACCAGAAAAGCAATTAACATGAGACTGGTAGCAAGGAAGAGGCAACATTCAAGAACAAAAGAGATGGCATTTAACAGGAGCGTTTGCTTTGTCTGCCCTGGGACCCACACTGGGAGCCATGGGTATTGGATTTTAGTCACCAGCTTCTGCCATGGTGCTTTGTTTCAGAAACACAGAGGACCTCTTTAATCATAAGCAGGAAGCATGGCTGGCATGGGAGTCTGTAGAAACCTCCTGAGGTCAGGAAATGAGAGAGGCAACAGCTCAAGAGAAAGGCCAACTCTCACCTCTGCCTGCAGAGAAATGGTGGCTTCTCTGTAGCTGAACATGGAGAGGCTCCAGAGACAACAAACACAAGGTGACCAAGTGTCTACTGATGGGCAAGAGCAGAGAATGCAGGTAGGTCATGGGGAGAAATGAGAAAGAATAGGAGGGAGAGACAGGTGAATACACAGAGATGAAACTTGAGAACTTAAGAAATTTAACGATTTTTTGCAATCACTGAGAGGTCTGACAGTATGAGGGGGATTATAAAAGATGATTAGGATGCTCCAGATCTCATCACTGGTATCTTTAAAGCCAGACCTCATCTACTGTTAGCTCCGCAACTGTGATCACCCAAGGCTTAGATCCCAAGCCCCTGACAGCCCAACTGCCAACGTGTCCCATGGCCATTTGACCTGTCACAGCTGCCTCACTGGGAGTCAAGAATGGCCCCTGAAGTGGAAGCCCTTCACTCTGGCCTCCCCATCATATGCCTCTACAGTGGCCCCCATGAGCTCACTGCTGCATAAGACAAGTACCCTCCAGAGGCCACCGCCATGATTGATCACTAGGGAAGACCCTGCTGTGATCCCTGCTCCTCAGTCCTTGCTACAGGATCCACCATTCCCCAGTTCCACATAGCACAGCTGAGACCAGGCTGCTGTTTTGATCATGAAATTCCTGGAGATTTGCAGGTGACAAAAGGACCTATATAGGCCCCAGTACAACCCAAGGCCCCTTACCCAGATGCCCCCCACCTCACACCCAGTTGCCTTCTCTGGGCCAGGTGTTACTCATCTCTCCTGACAAGCAGCCAGGAACCTTCAGGCTGTGGAGTCTGGGGGAGATGTTGCCTCGCCCCCATCCAAGGCCTGTCTCCCAAAACCAACATGTGCCCCAGACCACCCTCTTCTAGCCCACTTCCCTTCCAGAGGATGCCACTCCCACCCACCTGGCTGTCCTCATGGCTTCAAGCAAGACCCCCTCACAATGTCACACAATGGCATATTTCCCAAAGTCTGGCTGATTCTGTTCTTGACCTCATGGGTGAGACATCAAAGTTCAGCTCAAGTGAGCTAAAAACTCCAGTCCAGGTTCTTTTTAGCCTGAATACAGGCTAAAATTTGGAGGTCCAATCCCACTAAGCTTCCCTTCACATGTCAATACCAACAGATTCTCTCAAAACTATCAGTTCAAAGTTGCAGCTTCATAAGATGACACTGCAGGGCTGGCTCTGCCTGTCCCATGCAGCCCACCTGCAGCTCCTTTGCCACAGTCAACTCATCCCTGTCCCACCACCTCCAAGCCTTTCCTTTGTCTAGAGCATCCTTCTCAGTAAGGCCTACTCACCTCTACTCAGGAGACGTACCCTGCCCTGAACATCTGGCTGAGACACACCTGCCTGACCCATAGGAGGGGCTCAACATGCTTCTCGACTGGAAGGGTGATTGAAAGTGGGCATGAGATAAATCCTCAAGGGCTACAGTGGGAGCACTTGCTGGTCACAAAAATCTACTTTTATTACAGATGCTAAATGCAGAAACTTAACTCTGGGAGTATGCCGCCAAGTTTACAAAAGAGGAAAACTGCATTTGTGAGGTTTAGTTATTTAAATTACAGGAGAGACTGCATTTCACAAAGTCCCTTACTTTCATGAGACTAAGTTCTCACCATTGGAAAAATGAACAAACGTGACATCTGTCACTTAAAACACTTCCATGTTCTTTTATGAACATCCCAGCTTTACACAATAGATCTGACTGAAACCCTAGGGGTCCATGCTGGGTTCCTGAGTGGACTTGTGGAATCAGTGAGTTCACCTCTCACCAGAGACTAGCAAGAGAAACAGCCTCAATGCTCTTTAAGCCACTGTTTTCTTGGGAGTTTGTCTTACAACAATTTACAATTCCTAGTGCCTTTAGGAATAATGAGAGCAGGCAATTTCCTGGCAGGAGTCACATCTGGTTTCAGCTCACAATAGAGATAATACCCTCTGAGGATTAAGTTAATATGATGTGGTGGTTCTGAGCACTCCCAGGGAATATTAAAGTTTCCCCAGGGTCTCCCCCACATCACCTATGTGAAGAGACAAGCATGGCCTCTCTCTCTTCCAACAGCTTAGCTACTCTTTCCCCCTTCCTTTTGACTCCCCCTCTCCTTACCCTTCAAGGCACAGAAGAGGAACCCAACAGCACTAGCCCACAGCCAGCAGCAACAGTAGCCAGCTGAGTAACCTTGAACAAGACACTTGCCTCTCAGGGAAGCTTTTCCCTCCTTCCTCATAATCAAGGGCTGGACAAGATCAGTGGTTCTCAACCCAGGCTATGCATCAGAATCACCCAGGAAGCTTTAAAAAAAAATTGAGATGCTGACTCCCATGTCAGACCAATGAAAATCAAATCTCTGTGGGATAGAGAATCTCTACCTTGGGAACTAAATCTAGTTCTCAGGTTGACTTCATCAAATGTTGAATATGACCATGTTGTTCTGGTCATAATGCAGCCCTGCATTGTCTTTGCCACACTTCATGTCTTATTTATTAACACTGAGAACAGTAGCAGATGTCACACATAGCAAATTCTTGCTTTTCCCTCTAAAACGTTGCCGTCTTAGTGACTAAAATTCCACGTTTCCTGTACTTCATTTCAGAATACATGAATGGAACTCTAATTGGGATGGATGCAGGGACTAAGGTCAATTGCTTTTCAATCCTACAGGGTTTCCAACGGATTCCTATAGCAGGAAGAACAGGATCTGGAATTACTTGACCTGGATTTGAATCCTAGCTTTGCCAATTATTTACTGCATTGCTCCAGCAAGTGACATGGTGCTGTCCCTTCTGACCAACATGGCCACTCTAACTATAGGCCAATAGCATCCTGAGTGTTACACAGCCAGAAACAGCAGCCCTAACTGAACCCCAGAGTCCAGTTTCTTTATCTATAAACTGGGAGCGATAATAGCTACAAAACAGACTTGAGGCACAATGTAAAACAGCATAGCATCCAGCGTATAGAAAGTGCTCAATAAATGTTCACTTTCTCCCATTTCCCCAAAGTGTTCTCTATCCCCTTATGCATTTGTAGCCATGTGAGATCCTTGCAGGACCTGCAGAGGCGAGGTAGGCTGAGATGGGCACAGTGCCCCACACAAAGCAGCCGCCAACAGCTGTGCAAGTGTTGCAGGACAATCCCGTGCCTTCTGCGTTGTGATCTTCATAGGTTTGTCTATGGAAGATGTCTGGAAGTTTTCTGGAAGATGTCTGTGGAGTTTCTGGGGGAAGTAGTGCCTTTTTCTATATTTGCTCTATCAACCAGCAACCATCCCCACTCCCTATGCCCCAAGGCAACATCATCGGTCCTCAACCAACCAATCTACCCACCCACAAAGTTCTTATGATACGAAGTTCTAAGGATGTTCTAAGGATACACAAGCCATTCTTTGTCTCTTTCAACATTGATTACACAATGAAAATGGGAAACACAGCAGGACAAATAGAGGAGATAAATCCCAGCAAGAGCTGTCCTGGCACTTCTACTCTGTGGGAGCCCCCCCCCCCAATGCAGACAGATCCCCAGCTCCTAGGCAAGGGCTCCAACAGCCACTACACATGAGCTTCCAGGTAGGGTAACTCACAGCCACATCTGCTTCTAAAGGAAATTGCCTGCCACCCTCCACCCCTGCCAGAGGCATCCCAAGACACTTCTATTTTGTATTACACCTCCCCAGCCATAGCAACAGGACACAGACACCTGAACAGTCAGTACGCGGATGGCCAGAGGTTTTTTGATGTGACTCAACAACAAAAAAAGGGGCAGGAGACAAGATATCAATTGGACTTCTACCTTAGGAAACAGAACTGTTAAATGCCAAGGAAATAAGTTAATCAGTGGTGTGAGCAGAGGCTGAACTGTCTTAAGGTAGAGAGAGGTTGGAAGGACCTCAGTGAGCTGAGATTAAACCCAACTGTGAAGCAGCAGCAGCCACAAGGGAAAGAACAGGCAGGAGTAGGGTACAAAGCAAGGGAGCTGTCAGTCTCAAGTAGAGGCCCCAAAAGAAGCTAGGTCACTCCTGCTGCAGTGACCTCAGAGCCAAAATGAAGCCTCTGTGGACATTCTTGCTGTCTTATTACTTCACAGTCCTCTTGACTCCCAACTTTATTTTGAAGGGGACTGATTACCACAACTGAAAATACTCAGCTCAATTATGTAGCAAGTAGAGAGGGGCAGAGAAAATCAGGAAAGGAAGAAATCGATAAGGAAGCCACCTCGCAGAATAATTATTCTACAGTTTCTAGGACTTACACTAGCATAAATATAACCATTTGCAAATTCGGATTTAGGAAAACGATGAGAAATGTGGAAATTGAAACCGAGTTCTCTTTCATGGGTCACTCTGCAGAGTCGTTCATTTTATCTGGAAGGCGAGATGAGAGGCTTTGCAATTAAGCTCTCGCAGCCGCATCCTGGTGGATGGCCTTGAAATACACCCTGGAGGCCACTAGAGGGAGATGCTTCCTCATGAAAGTTCACAGCCAGCTCCAACAACCGGGAGGTGGAAAGCAGCTCAGAAAAGTACACTCCACCTAAAAACATGTCTCCTTCAGTATGGATGCCTACAAAACTCCAGATAACTTTATAATACTAAATATTCCTGGTAAAATATGTTATCTAAGGGAAGTAGCATTTTAATTTTTTATTGGTTCTTTTTAGTTATACATGATAGTAGAATCCATTTTGATATAATTATACAGGCATGCAATATATCGTGTCCTAATTAGGACTCAATTCTGGTGGATGTACACAATTGTGAGATTCACTGTATTCATATATGTACATAGGAAAATTATGTCAGATTCATTCATTCATTTCCATTCATGTCTTTCCTTTTCCTATTCCCCTCCCTTCCCTTCATTCTCTTTTGTCTAATTTAACTGAACTTATTCCCCCACTCTCCCACCCACCTTATTTTGTGTTAGCTTCCACATATCAGCAAAAACATTCAACCTTCAGTTTTTGGGGAATAAGTTTGCTGCCACATCCTAATCTGAGCTGTTGGATTAAAGGAATTCACAGAAAATCTAGATCATAAGGTATTACTCATGAAGAATAGTAGTGCCAGGAGTGACGAGACCCAAAAGCAAATTCTGCCTATGTTAGCTATTGTCAAGTCTAGAATCTTCATGGCCCCAAGACATCATAGCTTCAAGAGGTTTCCAAGTTTTACTACAATTTTTTAATTTTTCACTTGCACTTCAATGACAATCAAACCTTCTAGGTCAAGTGGATGACTACATTACAACCAAACCTACCATCAGGGTTCGGGGAAGCACAGTACACTGCACTGACACCAGGCGATGCTCCTGGAACCTCATGAACAGAGGTCACCCAAGCTCAAGAGGAGCAGGAGCACGGAACCATCACACAACCCCCAGCACGTCACACTAAAGGAAGCATCACCTATTCCATAAAACAAATGCTGCTTATTTGAAGTTTCTTGGTTTAAGCTTTGTTTTTTGTTTTGTTTTGGGGGGTTTTTTCGTTGTTGTTCTTTTGTTGTTGCTGTTGCTGTTTTTTGGTTTTACAGGCATGAGAGCTATAAGGAACTTAAACATCTTGGTTATACTTTAATCAAACAGCTTAAGAAAATAATTTAAATAGAATATAAGAAATAAGTTAATTATTGAATTATACACTAACAATTACTTTCAACAACCACGTAGTCCCAGCCTCAGGCAGTGCAGAATCCAGAACACTGAAAAGGATCCTGAGGAATGTACTATGTGGCGCCACCACAGCTGGCCTGCAGGAGGAAGAGAGCCCTTTAACAGCAGAGCACGGTGTTCCTCTTACCTGGCTTTTCCTGAGGTCAGGCCTTGTTAATGAGAGCCAAATCTGGGGTTTTATCAGAGGCTGCTGTGCTTTGGATCTTCAATGTCTGCCAAGGCCACAGGCTGAAGGCTCAGTTGCCTTGGTCCTGGGACGCTGATGGGAGGTGGTGGTCTCCAATATTTTTGCCCTTTAACTTTTCACTATTGATGTTCATTATTGCTGTTCATTAGCATAAACCAAATTTCCTCCATTTCACTTCAGATACTCAGAATTGTTACAGACTCTGAATGCAGGAACTCCTGCTCAGATCTGGGAACATGCTACCAAATTATTCACGATTCACAAAAAGGGAAAGCTGCATTTGCAAGGTTCATTTAAATTGCACTCTAGGTAATAAAGGGATGCCAGATGTGTTTCATTTTATAATCTACCTATCATCTTTCCCCAATTCTTAACAGAGCCCAGATAGGATTATTCTCTGCCCTTAAATACTGAAAACACAAATATTAAAACAGTGTCTTAATCCCTGCAAGTCAATCTTCATAGCATTGGAGAGGAGGTAGAATTGGCATTCAAGAATGGCTTATTCCAAAATACACTGTCCCAGCAAGGAAACTCAATTGTAAAATAATCTTCCAAACAGGACATTAGGATGATGAGTGTCCCTGCCCACACTTGCCGTATCATCAGCTGACAAACTATTTTCATAGGGAACAGAATGCCTGCAGGAGGAGGTTTAATCTCCTAGAAGAGAAGTTGGAAAAAGCGTAATCATTCTAGAGCTCCAGGGTCAGCCACAGTAATACAAATGCACCACGTTCTTTAAAGAGCTTGCCAGAGGAAGAACAGAACATTTTTTATTCTGCCAATACCCTAAAACAAGGGTCAGCAAAATATTTCCTAGAGGTCAAATCCAATTTGCTCCCCAATTTCATAAATAAAGTTTTACAGTAACACAAATACAGCTAGTCAATTACCCACCGTCTATGCAGATGATAGATTGTTTGACCCACATAACCTAATATTGACTGTGTGACTCTTCACAGAAAAGTTTGCCAGCCCCTCTCTGGAATATTCTCCATTATATTCCAAAGATACTTGAAACCACAGCAGAAGACAGCCATCGTGCTGGGCAGCTCAGGAGGCTGAGGCAAAAGGATACCAAGTTTGAGGCCTCAGCAATTTAGTGAGACCCTGTCTCAACAAAAATTAAAGAGCTGGGGATGTAGCTCAGTGGCAAAGCATCCCTGGTTTCAATTCACAGTTACCCCCCCCCCAAAAAAAAACATCATTTCTACAACAAAATTCCCTTACCCCATCCCTTTATCCCTTAGAAACAAACAACAAAAGTTAATTCCATCTGTACAATCCTCACACTCCCTGTAAAATCTATCATTCTTCTGAATTCAGAGAACAGAAAGTTTAGAGATGATCCTTATTAAAGACTTCCATACTGGTAGAAAAGCTGGAGGGAGAAGAGGGGAGATTAGTGTAACCACCTTCTTATATTTCTAACTCTCTAACATCTACTTCTCACAAAAGTGAATAATGCCTTCAGTAGAAAAGATAAATGCTCCACCCACAGCAATCAAGAGAAGATAAGTAACCTGCCTCCAACCACACCAGACCAAATTTTTAATTTAAAAAAAAAAAAATGTTGCCAGAATTGAAGATTCATGCTACCCACCCCATCGAAGACCAATATTCAAGAGATAAGAGTAGGTAGGAAGGAATCAGGCATGTTGAAGGCTGGCAATCTTGAGAAGATAGAGGGATTATCTGAGTCCCACCTCTGGAGCTCAGGGATGCAAAGGGCTTTTACAGGGGAAGAGGAGAATCAGGGCAGGAAGTAGAGCTGCTGGGCAGGGTCTTCCTCATCCAGGCATCGGCTCCTTTTTTCTTCTCTGAATCACTGTGCTGGACCTTGACCTCCTGGAGCTAGCTCCTGTCCTTGCAGACCTTAGTTTACGCAAGTTAAGCCTCACAGAAATGTATAGAACTAAAGACTAAATAGGGGCGTCGCAAAGGTCACCAGATGTTCTGGGTTAGGTAAATCTAAAGGAAGATTACTTAGTTTATATTTTAACCATGTAGGTGGAACTTCTCTTCAGCAAAAGGGTTAGGGAAAGGCAGAAGGGCAGAGAGGGGAACACGGAGGTCAACCGCAAAAGAGCAGCCCTGTTAGAAGGCACAGTTTCCGCCAGGCACAGCCCATTATGAAAAAGGCCTAAATGCACCCAAGGTGCCAGGAGTTTGAGTCAGGAAGAGAGAAAACTGCTGAACTAAAACTGATAGCTCAGCATTTCTCAGTAAGCCTCAATTTCCATGTCTGCATCAACACAATACACGCCTATGGACCCAGCTGCACATGCCTATAATCCCAGAGTCTCAGGAGGCTGAGGCAGGAGGATCATGAGTTCAGCCAGCCTCTGCAACTTAGTGAGACCCTATCTCAAAATGAAAAATAAAAAGGGCTGGGGATGTGGCTCAGTGGTTGAGCACCCCTGGGTTCAATTCCTGGTACCAATGCAGTTTGCACTAGCATTGTCACCCTCTCCAATCCATCACTGAAAACATGGTTCTGCTGGGCTGCTCCCAGTTCGTCACTGAGCTCAACAGCAGCAGAACCCCCTTAGAGTGGTTTTGCTTAACCATGATCCAAAAATATTACATTGAAAACTCTAGAAGCCTAATATGTGAAAGGTCCTAGGTTCAAACCCCAGTACCACCAAAAACCAAAAACAAAAACAAAAAACACCACCCTCCAGGAGTTATCCATAAGTTACTTTTATATAGTTATAATTGTTCTATTTTATTGTTAATCTTTTACTGTTCCTAATTTATTTAGGTACATATGTAAAGGGGTCTTTTCCTATAGGCACAGGGATTTCTCTAATGGATGCTAAAAGAAAGATTTGTTGGAACAATTAAATTCAGTATAGTTCTTTGAGCAAAACAAAAGTAACTAGTGATTCAGGCAATTCTCAGAACCAGAGCAGTTCTCAGAACTCCAGCCAACAATGTGAAATCAGTCAACCTTCACAGGAAAACAATGCCAGTCATACAGAACAGCTAAATTGGTTATCGCCTAGTCACCCAGTCAATTAGTTACAACTTAATTGTTCACTGTTTATAGCCTCATCAGTTAACTGACTACAGGGTCTTCTGCAACCAGCTAAACCTTCCTATGATTAAACTCTGTATTGGTCTGTTGGGCCCAATGCAGAAGCTCAATCCCAAACCATAGCTTCCTATAGAATTTTACATGGTCAACTTTGGATATTTCCTCCCAATAAATCTCCAATTCACACAATCCCATCCTGGCATCTGCTTCTCAGTGGACACAATACTGGACTACACTGATGGGCTCCAGACCCTTTACAGCTTGGATGCATCCTGGCTTGTCTCCCAAAGACTCTCAACTGCTTCCAGATAAAAAGTCTCTGAGCATGGCCTCCATATAAATTTCCACTTGTTGCTCTACTGATTATCACTCAATATCTTAAAGCAACAAAAATTTGCTACCATACAGTTCTGGAGATCAGAAGTCCAAAACAGGTTTCACTTAGCTGAATTCAAAGTGTTGGTAGATCTATGTTCTTTCCGGTGACTCTGGGTGAGAGCTTATTTCCTTACCTTTTCCAGCTTCTGGAATCTGTCCATTTTCCTTGGCTATGGCTCCTTTGTTTTTCATTTCATTTATTTGAGGTGAGGTCTCACTGTGTTCCCCGGGCTGGCCTCAAACTCCTAGTCTTAAGCAGTCCTCCTGCCTCAGCCCTCGTAGTGGCTGGGACTATAGGAGGATACCACCAGGCCCAGCAGCCCCTGCCTCCCACCTTGAAGGACAGCAACAGACTGGAGTCAAGGCTTCCTGACATCACGTGACTCTGATTCTCCTGCCTCCCTCTTCCTCTTCCTCTTCCTCGTGTAAGGATACATGAGGCTCACCTGGATACACACCTCACTGTAAAGTCTGCTGATTAGCAACCTTAATTACCCCTTACCATCTAATACAGCCACAGGTTCTAGGGATCAGGAGGCGGCATTATTCTGCCTACCACAGTCTCCACAGTCCTTCACAATCTACCTCCACTCCCTCGACTCCAACCCCATTTGAAGCCAGTTCAGAAACACAACATCCCAAGGAGCATTTCCTCCCCCAGAACACCATGTGTCTTCACATCACCTTGTGTTTCCTCATGATGGTCCCTCCTCCTAGAAGGCCCTGCCAATCTCTTCCATGTGGTACACTCATTAAAGAAGCAGCTCCACTCTGAGCCACCACAAACCACTGGAGAGTCTGTGCACAGCAGAGGCATTTGGGAAGGCTTAGGAGCAAGGGATGAATCCAGCCCACATTCAGCTCTTCAAGCCAGGCCTACAGCTGCGACCATCAGGAAGAAGGTAGCATGCCCAGAGGAAACGTGCTCTCCTAACTCATCTGGCCAGAGCAGTGATGTACAGAAGAACTCTTAAATAAATCCTTCTTCCCCTAATTACACCATTCTCTGACTGCACAGCCCTGAGTTACATATTTCCTATTTATTATTATAATTTATACATATTTACTATTATTACTATTAACATTTGTCAAATCCTATCACCCCCATCCCAGCTCTATTGCCCTCATATTTCCCTAAGGACCTAAACATGTATTTTTTTTTCCATATACATTTTTTAGGCTTCAGTAGGCACCTGTCAAATTGTTTCAAAATGTTTCTGAATCAAATTGTTCAGTATTTCTTCAGCAAGGCTACCAAACACCACCTATATACCATGGCTCTATAATAAGTTTTACACACAAATGCTACCACCTGAGGAGCCAAATGGTAAGGGTCTATACCTGGATTACCTGAAGAATAACAAACTGATGTTCAAATGATTGTATTATTAGTCCTGGCAATGGATTTCACACTGCATTTATCTCTTGACCAAATCTCAAGAAAATATTTCTAAAATTTAAACAAGAACAAAACATAAAATGCTGAGGTAGAGGAGAGTGGCCCCCTCAACTGAGTGAAAAGATGGGGATTTAAACATCTCTTTAACAAATGCAACACAGTAACATGCAGTGGTTTGGAGCTATGGTGTCAGAGACTGCCTGGGTTAGAATTTCTTTTCACTTACTAGCTTTTAATCTTGTCGACTTAAGGTTTTGCCTGTATAATAGGAACAATTTCTTAGGGTAGTTGTTGTGAGGATGCAGCAGATCATCAGGCACTAATGGAGGCTTCTCAGCTGAGACCAGAAGATAGAAAAGAATTGTTCCCCTTCTTTCTCTTTTAGAGACGTGATGAGGCAGCAGCCTCACTGGAATCAAATGAGCTCTCTTCGCCTAGGTTAAGATAAGGCCATGTTCTACAAAGTTCACATAACAGCATAGTCCACACAGAATCAGGCAACAGCAATGGGGAATTGCGGGGAAGGATTGAAAGAGGAATCCAAGAGAAGAGAAGTCTAATGTTGCCCTCAAACAGTTCAGAGGCATGGGAAGGGGCCACACCTGCTAAATGCCTCTCACAATGGCAGAAACAGACCCATGGCTGGGAGCTACAGGGAGAAACCTAGATGCTTAATACAGAAAGGGCTCTTTGAAAAGAAGCTGAACAGTTATGGAGTGGGTTGCTGGACAGAAACCTGACCCAGCTGACCTCGAGCCTTGTTTGGATATAGTACTTATGGATTCCTATACCGTGTGGCAGTTGGTCTTGTAACAGGGGCCAGGGGCCACTTCATGCTTTTCATGCTTTGAGTACAAACCATGCGTGCTTGTTGGATTTCTTTTTTTCTTATTTTTCTTTCTCCTCTTCTCCTCATCCTCCCTAACTATGGGGGAAGTAAAATTAATATTTTTCTTGTCCTGGGGAAATTATTCAGGTCAGGTCATCTGACCACAAGAAAGAATCTGGGCCTAGAAACTGGTGCCAGCAAATCTGAGCAGCAGTGCTCTCAAAATCACCATCTGGACATTAATCACATCTACTGATAATTACACTCCAAGCCTAATCCCTGAATTTCCTTTTTAAAGACCTTTGTTCCCCCTTGTAGGGGGGATGGATGTTTGTGGGCTGTTCTCTCCATTTGCAAGCAAATCAATAAAACTTTTTTCTTTTTCTCAAAAACCTTGTCTTCATTATTTGGTTCAGCACCAGGGATAAAGACCAAACTTTTGGTATCAGTCTCACCACCTCTAAGAGCCCGTCCATCTCAGAATCTATGGAAAAGAAGTGGCTATGTACTGCCGTTGGAGTTCTTTGCCAGCCATACCATTGCTTGCCACCAGGGGGCGTGACTCCTGCAGAAGGAGCCACAACACTGAGGTTTCCAGAACTGAAAGTTAAGTGCCCAATCCTCAGCTAAAAGACTACCTGTGAGGTCAGAATAGTGTGAATCCAGCTTGGCTGTGCTCCTGCTGTTCCAAACACATTGCAAAGATAGGTCAAGATAAAAATGAAAACTAAAAGAAATGGGCTGAAAAATTATATATAAACATCTCTTTGAATTAGAAATAGAATAGAAATCCAAAGCAGTGGACAGGACTGAAGCTATAGAATATATATACTGCTGTGTTCTAGGTCTGGAAGCTGGCAACAGTGTCCAGGAGCTCAGTTTTGACAACAAGTGTAACAGCAAGAGGAGGAGGAAGAAGAGGAAGGATTATCAAAATCACTCCACTGGGCTGGGGATATAGCTCAGTTGGTAGAGTACTTGCCCCGCATGCACAAGGCCCTGGGTTCAATCCCCAGCACCACCAAAAAGAAAAAAGAATGAAAAAATCACTCCACTGCTTAAAGTCAAACTTGGATGGGATTACCCCAAATTCAGAAAGGAAGCTGAAAAAATTGCTGCCAAATACTGCCTAAGGTTACAACTTCCAGGAAGCTCTGGGCCTGCAGAGATGGAGGACAAAGCCTTTTTCCAGGAACTGAGCCAAGCCACCCACTGTGCTATGCACCTCCAGTCACCTACCACCACCATAAGTCCTACTTCCAGAACAAGGCCCCAGGGAGACAGGATTCGGGAGACAAAGTGCAGGAAGCAACCGCAAAACCTATCTATATAGACAGGTAGAGTTGAAAATGTAGGAAGGAAAATGGGAACATGAATCCACAAGCTTCCCATCTGAATGAGCCTGTAAATCCAAAATTATAAAACATATGAAACCTCAGCTTAAGCATAAGAGCCAACAGTGTCAACAGTCTGAACATGAATCCCCCAGATGAAGACAGCATGGCACACACACATAAGTGAGCTCAAGCAATTAATGAAAACATGAAATCTGTCATGCAAACGGGCCAACAACCAAGCAGCACATGCAGTTGGCCTGTTAGAGCAGCACTCACTGGTGAAACTCAGCAAGAGAACCAGGACACACATTTGAGTCCCCATGGTCCTTTCCTCCTAGGGCAGCACAGAGCAGTCAAGCATAGCCAGACGTCAGACTCCAGGATTGTCTCAGACTGAGGACCTTTGAAGCTGTTGAGTAGGGACACATTGACCTGGAGTTATCAGAGGAAGGGTTGCAATAGCAGAATGAGATGGCAAAACAGGGCTCACTGCTTTTAGTGGGAGGTAGTACAAACACTCTTCCAAGAATCAATACTTAAGGCCAAGCCTTAGGGTTGCAGCTGTCTGACTTAGCAATGCAGTGGCAGGGACATGTGGTCGAGGAAGCACCCGCTCCCCTCTCCAGGTATGATGAGGAGTGAGGGCGCAAGGCTGGTATCCAATCTCTGCTATTGATCAGCATTATTGATTGCCATATGCACAGTGTCAGTTCCCATAGATCCTGGCAGAAGCTAATTTCTTTTCTGGGAAGCCCATCTGTAAGGGATCTGTCCTAGACAAAGTGGCCCTTGCATTTCAGTATCCATTTCAAAAAGAATAAATATGTGTGTCTGTGTGTGTGTGTGTGTGTGTGTGTACAACAGGTAGACATAGAAAAGATTTTTTAATATTAAAAATGAAAATTTAGTGATTAAATTTAAAAACAACAGTCAGAAAAATCTCAACATTGGACAGTTAGAGAAGGAATCAGTAAATTGAAAAGGAAGCCCTGTAGAATTCAACCAGAATACAATCCAAGGGGCAAAGAGATAAAAGTAGGAAAGATTAGCTAAAATGGCAGATGGACCAAGAAGATCTAACAAACATCCAGTAAGAGTTTCAGAAGAGAATGAAGAGATTGGCAGAGAAGTCTTAGCTTTCATCCTCTCTTCCTCTTACACCCCACATCCAATCCCTCAGCAGATTCTCTTGAGTAAAACTTCAAAATACATTCTGCAATTGAACTTCTTCCCACACCTCCACATGATCCATGCCACCAACACTTCTTGTCCTCTAACTGTACCCCCTTACAGCTTAGGACCTATGCAGGAGCCAACATGATCACTTTAAAACATAAATCTGGTCATCTCATTCCCTGAGCAAAGCCCTCCGACAGCTGCCAATCACATTTAGAACCAGGTCTACAATATCCTTCACCCTCTGGCCTGCAGTGGGCACACCTGGTCTCCTGCTGGCTCCGTTCCATTGCACCGACTTCCTTGCTGTTCCTCCAGCCTGAGGAGGCATTTGCCCTTGATTTTGCCCCTGCCTAGAGGAAACATCCTCCATGTAACTATATGGTTCTTTCACTCCCTCACTTCACTCTGGTCTCTGCTCAGATGTCCCTTCATCAGAGATGGCCTCTGTATCCTTCTGTCTAAACTCCCCAGTCTCCAGCACTGTCATAACAGATCCGTGAAGACAAAATGGCCTCTTCAGCAAATGGTGTTGACATCATTGGTGATCCATGGGTGGTGGGGAGGATTGGCGTCTTATCCCTCACAATCACAAAAATTAATCACTGATAAATCCAAGACCAAAGTGGAAGGCAAAATTTCTATATTTTAAAAGAAAATGGAGGTGAATATCTTTTTTGAGACCTCATTGAAGGAAATAACTTTTAAACTAAGTTTCAAAAAAGTACTCACCATAAAAGGAAAATATGAATGTGATTATGTTGGTATTTCAAATGCCTATTCAACAAAACATGCCACAAAGAAAAGTAAAAGGCAAGCCATATTTTGAGGAAAGAAGTAACTGACAAGTTTGGTTGCCAATAACCAAATAGAGTAACAAGAAAGGGTATGAAGAGACATTTCATACAACAGGAAACCAAACAGACACATCATAAACATGAGAGATAAAAGACTAAAACTTATGCTCACCAACGAAAGGGAAATGTGCCTTTAAATAATAAGATGCTGATTGAGACCAGATTTACAAAAATTAAAGCCTATGATTGCAACGATTAGCCAAACTAAGGAGTACTACAGTCACTAGAGAGAGGAAGTGTCATTTAAACAAAGATTGAAATACAAGAAGCTGCACTGTGAGAAGCTGAGGGAAGAACTTGCATGAACGTCTCTCTGTGAGTTCTTGAATGGGGAAGAATTGGGGAAAATGAGCAAAAGGTGCTATGGCTGAAATTTGCCCAAGAAGTGAAGTAGGATCACGGTGTCATGCACTGCTGAACGTAGATCAGTTTGCAGAGAAAGACGTGTGCTTGGATGAGTTCAGCTACATGTAAATTGATTGTTGGTGGCCTGCCTCTCTCCCTACCTCCTTATTTGACATCTCCTAATGCCAGAAGCATCCAGCTATTACAGGAACTGAAGATTGAATCCGGTGAAGTACCTTCTTTTTTTTTTTTTTTTTTTTTGTAGTTGTAGATGGACAGCATACCCTTATTTATTTATTTATTTTATGTGGTGCTGAGGATCGAACCCAGTGCCTCACATGTGCTAGGCAAGTGTTTACCACTGAGCTACAGCCCCAGCCCCAAAGTGAAGGACCTTCTTTAAGAAAAACAATTTCATATTATTCAGTTATAAAGAAGAATAAAAGCCTGTCATTTGCAGCAAAATGGATGGAACTGAAGGACTTCATGTTAAGTGAAATAAGCCAGACAGGTAAGTACCACATGTTCTCTTCTGTGTGAAAGTTTAAAAAATAAAAGCCCACTGGAATATGGAATATTGATTACTAGAGGCTGGGAAGGTAGGGTGGTGGATAAAAGAAGATTTAGATTTGATCAGCGCACACAGTCATGATATCACAATGAACCTCATTGATATATACAGTTAATACAAGTTAAGCAAAAACAAAATAAATATTTAAAACTTTCAAAATCAGAAATTCTTAACAGCTAAGCCCAAGGCAAGTGAGGGACTTTGCATTAGCTTCATGATAAATCTGATTCTGCCTATACATATACCTACATACACATACTATACATAGATATGTAGATATGTATATCTATCTATATATATACATACACACATATCTATGTATATTTATACACACACACACACACACACACACACAATCATGATGTGCAGTGAATTCGTTCCCCTTTGAATTGCCTGTCTTTATCTCTAAACTAGATGGCCCATTAGAGTGACACCATTTTTCTCAGGACCTATGGCAGTGCTTATCACAGACTAGGTACTGGGTGAGTAATCAAAGGTTGAATCAAACGCATGAAGCCCACTAGCCCCAAGGAGTAAAACCAAGGTCCTTGGAATCTTCCTCTGCCTTGTTGCTCAGACCTTTGGCCCCTCTGGCTCTGTGTTCTGCAGTTAGAAATCATGTGACCAGAGGCCAGGGCCTGGCTCAGCGCTGCACCAGCCCTCCTTCCCTCTTCTGTCTCCCGCGGTGGCCCTTCACTCTCCCTTTGCTCTCCTATGAGGATCAAGTCCCTGAACATTCCCTGGGTGTCCTCTGATCATTGCCTTTCCACCACTGTGCCTTGTGGTACTGCTGTTTGGAAGTGCATAGCTCTCTTCTGACTTCTCCCTGGATGACTCAGACCCTCTGCAAGCTATCTCCTGCAAGATCAGGCTCAGCCCAGGCATCTCAAAAGATGAAGTGACAACAGAGGAACCCAGTGCTACTTTTCCTTATAAGAAACCCTCGAGGGTGAGGCATCTCCTCACCCGGAAACCTTGAGCGCTCTGTAGAGTGTCCTCATGGCTCCCAGGGCAGCCTTGAGTGACCCAGTTCCACCTGGGCCCTCTGCTGATATCTAGAGGTATAGAGGGTTTGTGTGTGTGTGTGTGTGTGTGTGTGTGTGTGTGTGTGTGTGTGAGAGAGAGAGAGAGAGAGAGAGAGAGAGGAATCTCACAAGGATAAGGTCCTTGAGAAAAGTTCTGAGTGGTCTTCGTGTTTCCTCCCACCCCACTAATTAATGCTGGATGAGAGAATTAATGCATGATGGTCCACCCCTAGGGCCTGGTCACTGATTTGCTACACAAATATTTATTGAGTACCTACCACGTATAGTATAGGGTGCTGGAAAACACAACAGTCAAACAAGATATTGTATTTGCCCCCAGGAAAATGGGGGAAGTACTGAGAAAGAGCTTCAGTGTAGCTATGGGGTCTGGTGAAGGACTTCCAGAGGTGTACCACTGGCTGAGTTGGTGGTCCAAGGTGAAGCTGGGGGAATCTCAGGCAGAAGAACCTGAGAAGCATGTATGACCATCCTTTGGAACTTGGAGCTCAGCTGGAGGAGAGACAGGTAGAAGCAAATGCCCTCTCACTTCTCATCTGTTCCTGCCCTTCCACTCCCACACACCCCACCCTCCAACTTCCTCAAGAATCTATCAATCAGGAACCCAGAGTCTCTGGATGACCTGTCTGCTGAGTCCCAGCCCTCATCACAGTCCCATTAATCAGTGTCACCATCAGTGGGCACTGATCCAGCCCACATGTGCAGCTTTACCCATCCATTCTGTGGCTTCCTTTGCAACATCCTGATACATGGGGATCTGTGCTGTTCAAACCAGGCACATTCCAAACCCTAGGGATTCTGTGTGGTTTATGGTTTGGCCTTTGAAACCAAAGATAGCATCATTTCACCCAAACCCCCAGCACCAGAAAACTCTTCTATCAATTTTTGCAAAACCATTTGGCTCCCACTTCCTGTTAGTTCTTCCCTGGAGGAAAGGCAGAATTTGTCTCTTAAGACTACCTCTTGAGAGGAAGCAAGGCAACATTCTGTGTATTTCCAGCTTCATAACATCAGAAGAGCCTCTCTTTACCTCCCGACTCACCCAGGAAACCCAGCTGCACACATCCCCTATTCAGAACACTGTTTCATGAAGGTTTGCCTTAAAGTAAACATTGGTGATGAAAGAAATAAAAGCATGAGGATCATATCACCCTTAAGACCACTGGCAAACACAAGCAAACTCTTGGAGGAAGGTGTTCTTTTTCCCCAAAAGACAACTGGGTGATCACAGAAATATAGCATTTTCATTTCTGAATTTCTGCCCCAGAATGTGACTGTTTTCTTTAAGGATAAGAAGCCAAAGCAGTTGACCTTCAGACAGGATACAGTTTGTGGGACAAGTAGGAATCCTGCTCTCTAATGCTTGGTCAGACACTTCAGAAGTTGTTACTCCGCTACCCCATTTGACAAGAGGAGAGGGGAGATGTCTGAGCTGGGACCTGAAGGATGGGCATAGAAAGGAGATCCCTGGTAGATGGGAGAGGTTGGTTGGCAAGGGCTAATTGGTGGAGGGATTTACAACCCATTCCACAGTCTGGATTTTATCCTGTAGAAAATGAGAAGCCACAAAAGGATTCTAAGTCCAGGTCTATGGCGTCAGCTTTGCATGTTAGAACACTCATTCTGAGTCGGGATGAAAGATGGAGGAGAGCCCAGTTGATAGACACTCTGAGTGTAGCTGAACAAGGAGTGCCAGGTGCTGCCACCAGATGAAGTAGAGCAAGAAGATAAAAACAGTATGGCTCAAGGAGGGTGCACCAGCAAGACTCGATAACCAGTCCACCAGGGGCTAGGAGGGGGAGGGCAGAGAGGGCATCTTGCATGCCAGCCTTCATTTTCCACATCAGAATACAGGAGGAGAAACAGGCTTGGGAGGAAAGATAATAGCCACCTTTTAGACACGTGAATTTGGATGTGTTCACAGGACATTCACGTGCAGATGAACAGATGGGTCTGACACCAGTAGAGAGGGCTGGGCTGGAAACAGTGCGAAGGATTTCCAGTGATACTGCCATCTCCACTTAATGAGTAGAAAAAAAAAATCTTGGAGAAGTAACTTGTTCAAACTGGTATGGTAGCAAGTCATGGGTGCCAGCAGTGGATTCTGACATGCTGCAGGGGAGAGAAACAGAAGCAGAAGTCACTTCCTGGGAGGGGCAGGAAGGCATATTCTATTGGTGATTCCTGGGGTCTGGGGATCATCCAGCTAGAAGCATGCTATTCTGGAGTCCCATGTCCTCAAAGATAGACTAGTGAAGCTGAAAAGCAAGATCTGCTAATTCAGTTATTCCCTCAGCCAAGTCACTGCTCCTCCTAGGGCTCATTTTCTCAGATGTACAACACAGTTGATAGAGGATCCCTATGGTCTCTTACAATTCTAATGCACATGGATCAGTAATTTGACTCTAATTTTCTCATTTTTTTTAAATCATTTTCTTTTTCAGTACTGGGGATTGAACCCATGGCCTCATTCATGCTGGGCTAGTGCTCTACCACTGAGCTGCACCCCTACCCCAATTCTTCCATTTTTTAAATATAAGCCCAGGACCATTTCTTTTCTAAATACTTTGCTTCTGATTAGAATATTAATATGTATTAATTGAGAAAATTTGGTAAAATGGAAGAACTCAAAAAAGAGATTAAAAAAATCATACAATATCACCAGGTAAACATAACACTGCTAATGTTTTGCTGTCATTTCCACTGGTCTTCTTATATTGTGCAAAAAAAGTTTTTTTGTTTTTTGTTTGTTTTTTATGAAAGAAATTATATACTAGTACTAGCTAGTATTAACAGCATCCACAAGACCAAGTACTATCTAAATATATCACCAGCCGGTCACCATGGTGCATCCCTGTAATCAGCATTTTGGAAGGCTGAGACAGGAGAATCATGAGTTCTAAGCCAACCTCAGCAATGGCGAGGCGCTAAGCAACTCAATGAGACTCTGTCTCTAAATAAAACACAACATAGGGCTTGGGATGTGACTCAGTGGTCAAGTACCCCTGAGTTCAATCTCTGATATAAATAAAGAAATAAAGAAATCACCAGTCTTTAGAGCAACCCTGTAGGGGAGAGATCAATGTTCCCATTTTACATAAAAGAAAATTGAAGCACAGCAACAAATAAAGCAACCTCTGTGGCCCTATAAACAGTGGGGAACAGACCAGAATTCCTACCAACTAGCTTTCTAAACTATCCTATTTTATGTCTGTCTGTTTTTGTTGCTGTCGTCGTTTTGTTTGTTTGTTTGTTGGGGTTTTTTGTTTTGTTTTGTTTTGTTTACTTAACTCATCTTTAACACCTTCCCATTTTTCAAATACTTTCCTACCACACTATTAGAAGTGGCTTCAAGGTATTAATCACACAGTCCCTTACTGGTTAGCATTTAACATTTCCAATTTTCACTATCATGAATGATGCTAGGATTATCTTCTTTTCATAAAATTCTTTTCACTCGGCAGTGATTATTTCCTTAGAATAAACTCACAGAACTTGACCATCTCTGTCAAAGGGCACGTGCATTCTTAAGGCTATTGACCAACAGGGTCAAGGTGCCCTCCAATAAAATCCAACAGCTGTTCTTCCTTTAACACTTTGTAAATATTCTATTTGCCTGCAACCCTATTAATGTTAGAAATGATTTTACTTTTTTTCATCTTCTCTGATGTCATAACTGAAATTTCTTGATTGTTAATCAAGTAGCACTTTTTTCTAAAGTCATTGACCATTTAGTAATTCATTTTCATGAGCATTTATGCTTCATCACTGGAAGACAGGAGATGAAGGAATGGGATCAAAGAGAGACAAAAAACATTAATTTCATTTATTTAACAAGAACAAAGTATCTAAGATATGTGGGGCATGCTGTAGGCACTACAAGCATTAAGGAGAACAAGAGCAAGGAGATTGGGAGCGCCTACTCTGCTCAACAGCAGGCACACTAAGGGCCATAGGAGACTCAAAGGACAGTACAATATTTATCCTTCTGGAACTGAAAATCTAGCTGGGAAGGAGAAAAGCCAACAGGAGAAGGTATTTTGAACTGGATTCCTCCCTTATCTGTTATTCCATGGAAGTGAGTTGCCATGTCCTTTCTGGCTTGGTCGGAACAGTCTTAAACCATTGCTGTTTGCCACATGCCTCTGTTCCCCAGATCACCTGAGAGCTCCAGGGCAGGGATGGCATCTTACTCATATTCCTGTCACAGTGTGTCAGTGAATGATTTCACAATCCCTGCCTGACTATTCAGTAATGTAGATTCAGGACAGGTGGCAACATCCCCTACCCACTCCCTGCCGCACACCCCATATTAGTCCCCTGGTAACTGAGAGCACCAGCAAGAGTTAGGTACTTGGATGCAAGGTGACAGGAATCCACATTGAGTTAGCATTAACAGCACTAATTTATCCGTTTGATTAAATAACTGGCCATACTCCCTTAAATGGCCAGAGTAGTAGGATTTTCATCTGACAGGTATTCATTCACACAGCTATGTGGGGATTCAGGGGCTTGTTGTATTTTACTTTCTCATCACTCACTGATGTTCACGTCTCCTTCCTGGCCTTCCAGGCCCCACAGGCCATGTGATCATCACCAGCCACCTCATCTGAGTATCTGGCTTAGAAAACCAGCTACATAATCTAACCACGTCCATTTCCTTGGCAGCCACCACCTTGTGTTCCCCTTTCACCTGCGGCACTTGGCCCTGCCCTTTTGCCAGCTCCATCCCTTTGCCCTGCTCAGAGCAGCCTTTTTCTTTAAGGCACATCTCATAAATCCATACGCATTTCCTGAGATTTCCATTTACTATTCATTTCTGTGTTTATTCGTATTTGCCCAAAGCTCCTAGGACCAGCACAGCAAAATAAATACACTTAATTCAAACTCGGATGAGTGCACCACTGACTGGGATTTCATGGGTGATTCAGATTAGTGCAGGCCGGAAGGGCTGGGAAGAACCAGCTGCCCAAAGGCAGGATTTGAACCTGACTTAAAGTCTAACTAAGATTTAAATCCCAAATAAATTTTTAAAAATTTAAAAAAAAAAAAAATTAAAAAGATTTAAATCCCAGCTGCTCAGGGGTCTGAGACAGGAGGATCATAAGTTCCAGGCCAGCCTGCGTGACTTGAGAGACTTTGTCTCTTAAAAAAAAACAAAAAACTATCAGGATCTAGAGCTAAATGATCATGTGAGCAGGAGGGGCTTCACTTCCTTGCTCCTTTCTTCCCTTCCCCACTCCTCAGAGCTTTCAGTATGACAGAAAAGAGATGGGTCATTGTTAGCATAGTAGAGCATTGAAGGATGTCAGCAGACGCGGTCAGGACCGTGCACCCTGTTTGAGGTCAACTCTGAAGACACTGGGGGCCTGAGCTCCACACACAGGCCTGACAGTGGGACCCTGAGAGAGGCCAGCAGACAGAAAAGTCTAAGAAGACTGTGGGAGAAGGAAAGGATGGACCAGAACAGGACGAGGGCTCCCAGAGATGCGGCTCAGAGGTTAACATGAAGAGTGAGGGGCGATCTTGCTGTGTTCTCTGGGTGCCACATGTATCAGCTGATCACCCACCTCTCTAATTGGTAATGGAGTGCCCTCCCTAGACCACCAATATGACCAAGGAGCCACAGTGTGTATCATAACTGTCACTGACCAAGCAGGCCCTACACTAGGAGTTACATCTGTGTTATCTCATCAAATGCCACCAGTCACTCTGTTCCCAAGACACCCAGTCTCCAGTCTCTCAAGATGAAGGTCCCTCTCCCCACCCCAGGCCAGTTCTGTATTCTCCCCCTTGGAACTTGTCTTCGTCAGTTTTCAACCTCTCCTTCTCTAAGATTCTCTGCTTTAATTAGCCTAGACATATACTTGAGTGTTGTTTTTTTTTTTAATATTTTTCAATTGTCAATGGACCTTTATTTTATTTACTTATATGTGGTGCTGAGAATCGAACCCAGTGCCTCATGCATGCTAGGCAAACACTCTACCACTGAGCCACAACCAGGCCCTATGCTCGAGTTTTATAGCATTTAAAAATACACAAGTAAGACTCTCCTTACACCTGGAGCAGCCCCCTGTACCTGCCCTCCCCACTTTCCCACCTCTGCTCCCCAGTTCAATCCACTGCAGTCTTTGAACTCCTATGCACCACTTCTTAGTCAAAACCACCAACACCTTCCGGTTGCCTAATCTGGTGGGTAATTTCTATGCTTTTCTTACCATTGCATTTGACTCTGTTGCCTACTGTCTCTCAGTCTTGAAACTGTCCAGTCCCCAGTGACTGAAATGGTACTTTTTCCATATCATTGTGGGTCCCCGCCTTGGACACCTCTTGCACTCTTCACTTAATCACTGGGGTTCCCTGTCAGTCAGTCCTTATGCTACTTGTTTTCTGCAACCTAAATAGTGGTCTTGGAAAATTGCATCCAATGTTGAAGTTTTCACTGTCACCTATATTCTGATAACATCCCAAATCTACACCTCTGGCCGGAACTTCCTCACTGAAACATCAGATTTGCATATATAATTACACACTAGACATTTCTACTGGGACTTGCCACAGGCACTTCAAACTAGACCCATCTAAAACTGAACTCATCATCTCCACCCTTGCCCTAACCCTGCTCCTCCCGTGATCCCCATCTTAGTCAAAGGCACCACCAGCCACCCCTCCAGGCAGGCAAGACACTGGGAGTCATCCTCAACTCCGCCCTCTCTTCAGCCATCTACCTCTGAGACCTGCTTTTTTGATTGCCTTATTTTAGTAAATCTGTCCCCTCCCCTCCAGTCCTGTACCTACTATTTTATGATAATTTATTATCACTTACCTGGACTATTATTGCCAAAGCCTCCTAACTGGATCCAATTCCAAATTTTTCACTCTCACATCCATTCCCCTGCACTGAGTCACTAAAGCCATCTATCTAAACACATCTGGCCATGTCACTCTCCTGCTTTAAAACTCTCTTGCCTATAAATAGGGTTCAAAATTCTTGGCATGACCCACAGGCCTCCCATGACGTGGTCCCTGTTCATTCATCAGCACCAGCGCCTGTCACTGTCTTGATCATTACAAGATGATGATCATTAGTCATTCCCTGGTCACACCAGGCCACTCCACACCTCCACACTTCCATCTTCCAGGAACACTCACCTGCCCTCCTCATCCTCCAGAAAAGCTCATCCACCATGTGCACCAAAAAAATTTTGTTTCCCTTCCTTCTTACTCCTCAGCCATCCTCTGCTTACCTCTACCTTAGCATTTAGCCACTATTTTGAAATAAGCCGTTCATGGACTCATCTTCCAACACCAAACCAAAAACCAGCTGTTCAAAAAGAGGGACCATATAATGGTCTTTGTGTCCTTCTCCTAAGGCTTATCATAGTAACTGCCCCTCATTTAGCCCTCAAAAAATAGGGAATTTGGGCTGGGTTTTATGGCTCAGTGGTAGTGTTTGCCTAGCACGTGTGAGGCACTGGGTTCGATCCTCAGCACCACATAAAAATAAAATACATTCTGCCCACCTACAGCTAAAAAAATAAGTATTTTTTTTAAAGTATGGAATTTACTACTTTTCATAGCAAGGCTGTGAGGCACATATGGCAAATTAAAAAATAAAACAAACAAAACAGACTCAGCAGGTCACATGCTGGTAAATGGGAGGACAGTAATTTGCAACTAATTCTAAGGTCAGGATGTACCTGAGGGTCTTTCAGGTACATGCTGGAAAATATAAGTCAAGCACAGAGATGGAGATGAGCATTAGATATGAGGGCTCCATCCCTAGAAGGTGGTCTGTGTGAGGGATCTGAGGAAATGAAGGTGACAGGTGGAGGAATATGGACTTGAGGACTTGGCATTGTTGGTTCTAAGCCCTGAAATGCTAAACTGCCAAGGAGTGCCAGCCAGGACTACCCACTAGCTAAATCTAGATGCTGGACCTGAGCTCACCAGTGTCCCTGCAGATGCCACAATTCTTCTCTCCAACCATCTTCTGTCCTATGCTCACTCAGCCTTTGCCTGCTGAACAAGTAGACACAACCTCTCTTGGGCATAAACCTCCAGGAGATTCCTGGTATCGATTATGACGGGAAATATCCATGGACTTTTCAGAGGATATTAGAAGAGAAATAAATACAGACCTATGTGAATAAGAGCTAAAGATCCCTCAGCCTCTCCTAGGAGGACCTGTCCCTCTCCTACTCACCCTCCAGCAGCCTTTCCCCACAACCCAAAATGCAGCAGGTAGCCAGCAAAAGGCATCAAGAGGCAGAGGCACAAGACAAGGAAAGCCTGGGCTCAGGAATCCACAGAATGAAGGGAACACTCTGAGACAGCAATTCTATAGGAGGTCTGTTAGACATAGCTAGAGGTCTCACACCTGTGTGCATCAGAACATGGCCCTCCCCCGCACAGCTTTTTAGAGCGCCTACGTGGGAAGAGGCTTCCTTCTGGACTAAGAAGACAAAGGATATGGAGTTGAAATAATTCCAGTTAAAGAAAACTAAAAATATCATCTTATGTTTATAAAACACAGGAGGAGGCAGCAAGGTTGTAGATAACAAAGGATAAAGATAGGATGCCCTACTCTGTAAACCCCATGCCAGACGAAGGGGCAGAGCCAGAATGAGTTCATCAGCAGGAACTCCAGCAAGAACCCAGGCCAAGAGCACCCTACCTTTTGTCCTCACCTGTCCTCTGGGGTCAAGGCAACCCTTCACTTCCCCCAAAGGGTTCCAAAAACAGGGGAGCTCATTTCCTGCCTGGGGAAGGGGCTGGAGCAAAGAACTTCTGGAGCCCATGAGCAGCCTCAACCCTACCCATCTCCTCCATTCACCAAGGGAAACATTCACACACCTGTTCCTAGTCTGGTTTCTGCTCTGCAGACTGAGATAAAGGCCTTGCGATTACAAAGTTTCACAAGAAAATGGAATTTATTGTTGTTATTCTCCACATACCTTTAGGCAGCTCCACCCCAACTCAGCTGCCGTGGAGGACTCCCCACCAGCTGGACAGACCACATCCTGGAGCCCCAGTGAAGCACACACAACTTTGACTCACCTTTCATTGCTCAAGAAGGGACAGAAGCCTGGGAAACTTGGAGTTTCCCTGTGAAAGAGGTGTGGGCAGCTCCCAGGCACCACCTCAGTGGAATCTCTCCAATAATAAGAAGGAAAACAAACATTATGGAGAGCTTTCTCTATGTCAGCCATTGTGCTTTACCTGTGTTATGTTATTAGAAACTCCCAACAACCTTACGAGATGATACTACCACTATCCCTATTTTATGAATGAGGAAATAGAGTAGTTGAATACATTGGTTGGAGATCACGTGGGTAGCAAATGGAGAAAACAGGGATTCAAACATGGACCTTTCTTCTTCACACAGAGATCTCGCTCTCACACAGCACTCAGAGGAGCCGTCTTTCTAACCCCCACATACATCTTCCTTCTCCCTATGGACTATGATACTCCCCTTTTGATGATTGCTCACATTTTCTGAACTCTTAGTTTCCCATCGGAGTGTAAGACTCCTGACGTTAGAATTATTTTTAGTGCACTTTGGTTGTGATATCAAGAACATAAATGCTAACCGACAAAGCAAAGGGTTCAAAATAATATGAGTATTTCGTAAGTGCTATTTATTGGTTGTTATTAAAGTCATTAATGTTTCGCATACCAGGTAATTCCTCTCCTCTAGAGCAGGGTTTCACAATCTCAGCATTATGGATGCTTGGGGCCAGATAAACCTTTGTCCTGGAGACCATCCTGTGCATTGTAATGCCCCTGGCCCCTACCTACTAGATGCCAGTAGCACCTCTACCCCTGGCTGTGTCACCCCAAAATGCCTCCAGACATTGCCAGATGCTCTTGCATGGCAAAATTACCCCAACTGAGCCCTATTAATCTAAAGTAAGCAAATAAAATCATAGTGCTTATTCTCTCAGAGTACAACAGCAAGAAAGCTTATTTCTATCCACAATAAAACAACTCTTATTACTCCTAGCTTAAAAATGAGAGTCCCTGAGAATTACTTATGAAACTCCCAGAGCACCAATTTCAGAAAATCAAAGCAGTCTTCCTGTTACGCCTGAAACAAATTGCTCTGTGCCTGCAGAACTTTGTAATGGGATGTCATGAACTAGTGGGAACCCAGAGCCAATAAGGCCCAGGTTCAAATTTCAGCTCCCAGCTCCCAATCACTTTGTAGAAAGGTGGAGTAGAAATCAGTATATTCAAATCTCAGCTCCTTTACCTACTAGCTAATGTCTCTGTTCCTGTAAAATGGGGAGATGGTTCCCAACTATCAAAAAATATTAGATACTGTGAAAGCAACTATCTAGCAAGGTTTGGATCAAGAGGACTTGAAAATAGCCACTTCTCTCAATTTCCCCACTTGTCACCAGGCCCTTGAAAGCATCAGGTACATCTTATTTCTATTTCCTGCACCCTTTTGCAGGCTGCACCTGAGAATACCTGTGGAGCTTCCAAAACTGCTGACATCCAGGTCTGTACACCAACTAAATCAGAATTGCTGGCTTGAAAGCACGTTGTAAGTATTATAATAAGGTAATATATTATCTTTTATATAATTTTGATGGCAAAGATTTAACAATATATTTGTATTAATTCTAGAAACATCAATAATATTATCAATACATTATAACTTAAGTAAATCAGCATATCCCCAAATGGCTATTATATTCTATTATATTCTTAAGAAGAATGTATTCCATTAGAACATTTAAATTTTATTAATTTCAATGATTATTTTTAAATGTCTTTTACATGCTATAAAAGAAACATATCTTTGAGGTGGTAATTCTCAACTAAAGAAATGCTCATGGATAACGATCTTTTAACTTAAGTCCATACTTTCTCAAAATTTGAGGAAATTTTTGAAATTAATGTATCAACAACAAATTATGTAAGTGACAAAATTTCTTTGATATGCAAGACTAGAAATAGAGCCTATTCATTATCAAGAAAGTAGATACTGTCATTTGGTTTTGTTTTTAGGAAAGATAAGCTGTTACAGTGTACAGTCGTGATATTTAAATGCTATCCCACGGTATCAAATCAGAACAAAAGGAAAAAAAATCACAGTTCCCCATTAATGGCAGAAGTTAGTGGCATTTAAGGCAATTAAGTGAATTAAAAGATCTTCCTGTGAAGAAGATCTTTTAATCAAATGATATTGATTTTAATCAAATGATATTTAGTTAATCAAATGATATTGAGAAGAGAAGACATGGGGCAGGACTCAGGCCGGTTTTCAGTAGCCGTGTGAGTAGTTGAGCCACCGCTTGGAAGTGTACATGACACCAGTACCTCATAAACTTCACGGGAACAAGGACTCTTCTTCCAGGGCCACCACCACACACTAGGCAAACATTTGGGAGACAATGAACCCCATCTTTCTCCTATTATCTTGTTCTTTCTAGCTTTCTTTTCTCTACGTCATTAATTTCCTACTTTTTAAGCCTGGTATTTCTGTAATATTTTCTGTAGGGTATTAGAAAATCAAGGCACTTTTCAAGAACAGAACACAAGGGAAATCCCCTGGATGGTGTACTTCCTTGACTTTGCCCCTGGAGAAGTGTCTCCATCACACCATTGTCAGACCACCATGCTAACCCACAGCTCATCCTGGGGGGTCCTTTGTGCCCCACTGAGTAATCTGCGGTATTTTTTCACCACTGAGCTCTGAGATTAAACAGTAGGGACAATGAATATGGTTGAATTGCTTAACAAAATACTACACCTTTCAAAGAAATTTCTACGTGTAGCTAAACAGGAACTCTGAGGAGCCACATGTTTCCAGGCACTGACCTGGGCTCGCTCAGCTCTCTTCAGAGCCCGACAGTGGGTTCCTCTCAAGCACATTCTTGCCTCTCAGGGAGGAAATCAACCGGCTGGCCATGTAGTGACGAGCTCTCCTCCTCCTCTGCTGGGAATGTCTTTGCTCGTTCCTCTGCCCTGTGAGAATGGAAGCACTGAGCCCTGGCTTCTCTTGTCTCATCTGACTTCCTCCCCACCAACTCACTCTCACCAGACCACTGTGAATGCTCAGCACTTCAGCTGAGTGAGATCAATTTCTGCTTTTGCGGTACTATGGACTCTAACATTGGGAAGAGGATCTTGAACACCCTTCCTGAGACACAACCTTCCAGTTCCTACTTAAATGGCAGCCAACCCTGCTTTTTGCCACCTGGACACTGCGGAACAAGACGCAAGGTAAATCTTTTAGATCCCTGGTTTCCGGACTTTGGGAGATCCAGATAGGGTGCCAAGTTTTCATTTTGTCAAATAAGGACATTAAGAAAACAAGTTATTAGAAAGAGGGAAAATCTAACATATAATCTACAAAGAACTTCACTTCATTTAAAAAGGATGTTCTTTCAAAATGTCAAAATCTATAATGTCCAAATAAAAGGCAGTCCTTTAAACTGAATAAATTTGACTTTGTTCTTTAAAAGAAACCACCATTTTGACCTCGTTTCTGTCATACCAAGCAGACAAGTGAACAGTTTTTCAGGACAGTTACCAGCCTGGAGTTTGGCAACAACTGACCCTAAAGTGTCCCCTACCAGGGTGCCGTTGAGTAGCTCACGTAACCCCTAACTCCAGCCTCCTGACTGCTGAAGCAAACAAGGTTATGTGAGTAAAGCAACCCACAGATCCCACTGTGCTCTTGACACATGATTTAGGATTAAATGAAGCCACAGATGTGAGCGGCAAAGAGTCTTGAGCCAAGATTAACTATGCAATAGTGAACTTCATTCCACGTTATATAAAGTGCACAATGCACATTGGAACTAAAATGTGCTGTATCTTGACCACCTTTGAATGTAAAGTGCTAAGCAGCAAACAAATCAACTAGACCCAGGAGCTGTGTGGTGGAAGAAAACCCCAGCCAGTAGGAAGGAGGCCAGGATCCAGCCTGTCTTTGGGACCAAGTGGTTCTATCGCTTCAGGCAAGTTGTTTCATCTTTCTGTACTCAGTTTTCTCAGACATAAATGTGAGAGGTACATTAAAATTATTTCTTAGGGCCAGATGAGCTTGAAAATTCTTGATGTAATATAAAATAGTGTGCCCTCCCTCAGAGAATTGGTAAGGCATCAAGGAATGAGAAGGTCTGCAAATTCTAAAAGGCTGACCGCTAAGTTAGCCCTAAAGCACAGGGGTCCTCACAGTGGGATCCTTGAGAGCAAAAAAACCCACTGAGCCAGCTAGCCAAAGACACAAGCTCATTCGTAAACCAGCGCCTGTGAACTTGAGCATCCGTTGCGGGCAGGTAAAGAGGCCCCTTTCCCTCCCTGGTGGCCCTTTTCCTAGAGCTAGCACAGTAGCCTACCATCAGGGAAACACGACCTGGGCAGCCCTGACTTTGCTGCAGGCCTGTTACATTATCTCCTTTAAACCTTGGTGGGATCCTGCAAGGTTGGTATTATTACCCCCATAATATATAGAAGTCAGCCAAGGCTCCAGCAGGCTAAGTACAGGGTGTCACAAGGAACAGGATTCAAACTCAGGCCCTTCTGGCTCTAAGACCTGCACTCTTTCCATGTGTTTGCCACATGGGGTTCCTCATACCTTTGGCTCACTCAGGAGATGAATGTAAACCCCAGAGCTCCTCAGACAGATGACTCCTGCCTCCACCAGTGGTCACTTCTGATGACTTTACAGGAACCTCCCTTTAGACTTTGACCATGCAAGACCAGCTCTAGTCTCTGATAGCTGTCTGTCCCAGAGCACTGAGGTGCTCGCCAGCTTCCTACGGCATAAAGAACTCTGGCACGTAAGCTCTAGACAGACTAGCAAGTTTGGGGTACTCAGTGGTCTTAGAACCTGGCGTTTCCAACTTGAACAATAAGTCTGACATCCAGTCCCAACCCAGTTTACTCAGAGTGGCTGCTAAGTCCTGGCTGTTCAAGGTATGATCCACGGACTGGCAGCATTGCGGTATCATCTGGGTGCATGTTAGAAATGAGGACCGTGGGGCCCCCACTCCAGACTTCCTGGATCAGAGCGCATGTTAACAGTCTGCTCCCCATGACTGGGACGCACATAAATGTTTTAAAAGCACTGCTCTCGAATTACCTAGGAGGCTTTCATAAAATGTAAATTGGCAAGAACTAGAGTCCAGAATTCCAGAAAAGGGGGTGGAAGAGTACAGGGAGGCCCCCAAAATGTCTATTTAAAAAAAAAACAAACTAGTTTTCTTTTGGTCCAATCTTAGTCTCCCGAGCAGCTGGAATTCTAGGATCACCACCACACTCAGCTTGATCATTTGTATTTCTCTTTGGAGAAAGTATTCAAATCTTTTGCCATTTAATTAGATTATATGTCTTCTGTTGAATTACAAATGTTCTTTATATATTCTAGATAGTAGGCCCTTACAGATATATGATTTGCAAATATCGTCTCCCATGATTTAAGTTCTCTCTAGTACCCTTTGAAGAGCAAAACCTTTTAGTTTTGATAAAGTTCAATTTACCTATTTTTTTCTTTGCTTATTTTTGCTTTATGCATCATACCTACTAAACCGCTGCCTAAACTAGGGCCATGAAGATTTATACCTACAGTTTTTTCTAAAAGTTGCATAGTTTCACATTTAGTTCCTTGAGCCATCTGGAATTAATTTTTGACAGCATAAGGCAGGGGTCCAACTTCAGTCTTTTGCATGTGACTGACATTTATCCCAACACTTTGCTAAGTGCTTTTCTGTGTTTATTTTAGGGCATGCCTTAAGGCCAGGTAGGCTCCTGGTCAGTGGGCAGTTTACAAGTCTGCTTCAACCTTCCCTTCCTGCCTGTCAAAGCTTCAAGTTCAGCCAAATGGGAGAGAGATTTCTTGGGTATTTCCTGGGCATGTTCATAGCCCCGCACAAGTACATGGCTTTCTAAATTCCCAAGAATTTGTTTGAACTTTTCAAAGCCCACTATGGACATCTCATCCTCTAGTTTTTTCTTTTGATTTTTGCTCAGCCTCTTGTTAGTCCCAACTGGAATCATAGCCTCAGGAACTGGCAAATGTTTAAAACTTTTTTTCATGTTTTTATTAGTATATTATAGTTATACATAATATTTGGGTTCATTTTGACATAATCATATTGATTCCTTTTTGCAAAAATCATAGCAATAAGGCTGTTCACACAGAGAAAGTCCTGAGTTGAGTGAAATAAAGACAAACTCAAAATTAAGCTTTATAAGGCAATTGCCAAATACTGGTACATAGTGGCAATTCTCTGTGATAAGAGTCCAAGACCGGGCTGGGGTTATGGCGCAGTGGTAGCGAGCTCGCCTAGCACGCAGGAGGCACTGGGTTCGATCCTCAGCACCACATAAAAATAAAATAAAGATATTCTGTCCACCTATAACTAAAAAATAAATATTTTTAAAAAAAAAAAAGAGTCCAAGACCATGCTGTCCCTTTCCCTTGGCTACTATTTTGCTGGTCTTCACAGGTTGTTGGCTTCCAAGGTCACCATGGAGATGGGGCAAGGGTTGTGGGACAAGGCGGGTTAAAATGCCACAATGCTTACTGTTCTCAATGATATCCAACCACTTTTTCTAAATGAATATTTGTAGATTTGGCTAATTGGCTAATTTTGAGAGTTCCGAAAAAGTTGATTTTGGTTATTTTTGCCAGTGTTCTCATGGTTTCATGGAGGAGTGGCTTTTTCAGAGGTCCTCACTCCACACTCTAAGTTCTTCTCTTGAAGGAACACATGTAAGTATTACCTTGATTCAATCCTACATTTGGGGGTTATTTTTTGTTTGCTTGCTTGTTTCTACTCACAAAGTAGCACATTTTTTTCCTCTTTTCTCCTTTAGTGAGTAAATTATAAAATTCAGATGAGAGATGTGGAAAAAAAAAAAAAAACCTATTTAATGCATCTTATGGCTGAACTTCCCAAACCTAAGGAAGAGGAGGAAGACCGGAGACCCATCTCTAAAGAATATATAGCTCCTATTAAACAACTAACAGCTCACCAGCCACATATTGGTGATACATATTTATTCACATCTCTGCCAATTGTCACCTCCATCTCAGGCATGCTGTTACAAAGAAGAGATGGAAATGTCTTTTTTTTTTTTTTTTTTTTTTTTTTTGTCATGTTCTTTGAGGACCAGGCTGAGGTGAAGAAGTTCCGTGCAAAGCGGTTTATTAGATATCTTAGAAAACATTAGGGTACTGTCCGCCTTCCAGATATTGAGAGGCCTGAAACAGGTAACTGGGGAAATGCCATCGAAGCCCTAACATCTGCTCTGCGCTTGGAAAATGTAATAAGCAAGATCCTGGAAGACTTGAACAACTTAGCTGCTAGTGCTGAGGACACTGGCCTCTTAAAATCCCTGAAGGATTTCCTGATCCAACAGAAAAGGAATACGGATTGTCTGGAACACCAGATTTCTTATGAGTATCTATCTGAAGAAATGAAGATGCAGGAAAGCCTGTCTAAAATGACTGCTTAAAGTGAAAAGACTTGACTTCTGAGAGCAGCACAGCAAGGCTTCCCATTGGAATGTGTCTCAAACATCTATTTAATAGTCTTGATCACTTCCATTTACCTGAAGATGGTGTTCCTTTCCATTCGCCTAATTCTCATTGTATGAAAATAAACCTGTTTCGCATTTTTAAAAAACTATTTTTTGATTTTTTTTTTAGTAGTTTCCTTGTGTTATGGCATTATGGTCAAAAGTGTCAGGAGTGAGGTGGACCCACGTTTCTTTCCAAAGAAATAAATAAAAAATCCATATTCAGTCTTCGTGGCTCTGTGCCAGTCACAAAATGAACTAGAGATTGGAGACATTTCAATTAAGGAGGATTGGAAAAGGATGTGCAGTAATTCAACAAAAGAGGGCTCCTGTACCCAGGTTTCTTGCAGGAGAAAGAGCAGAGCTTCTAAACAGACCAAGTATGTGGTAATTACTCTAGTGAATTTCACTCTGTTGGTGTTTAACACTTCTCAACTGCTTTCCTCAAATAGCACATGTTGAGACGAGTGAGATGCAAAATGAAACCACAAGCTGAACGTTTCCCTTCTTGAGCAAAACTGGAATAGGTAAAGGATCATTGGGGACAGGTGACTAGCAACTGATGAGTCATCATTGCTAGTGATGTCTTGAACCAAATACCATAAGGCAGTGTGCTTCCAAGAGGGGTGGGACAAAGATTTGCATGTCTGACCTCATGCAGAAGCTCAGCCCCGGAGCATATAAACAGGGTAGACGTCCGTCATCAGCTTACCAGTACAAGGCTCAGCCACTTCCAAACACAGCAAGGCCATGGCAGTCCCCCGATCCATGTGGCTACAACTGGGGCTGTCTCTGTGCTGGGCACTACACTTTTCCTCTGCCAGCCCTACACATTACAGAGACAACTGCATGATCTTTGACACAGTTTTTGCCACCAACAGCTCCAGCATCACAGTCAACTCAGATGTCTTCAAGAACATCACAGTCTACTCAGGTGAGTAAAAGCCATTCTTTCTGCTGTCCCTTGTTCTCTGAGGGGTGTGAGCCACAAGTTCAGAACAAATCCCTCCTTCTCTGCTCTCAGTTACACAAAACATGTGCTTTTAAATCAAATTGGATGAGAGTGAGGGAAGAAAGAGAAAGAATAAAACTATGTAAGAAAGTGGACCAAGGGGACTATTTCTGCAGGTTCCCTGGACCTGAATGAAGTCCAAGGCTAAGATTAACTAAGCCCAGCAAAAGCACCTGGCACAAATTCTGTGACAAATTAAATGGGCATTTTTATCATTTTAAGGGGCATAACTGCGTCACGGTATATAGTCTTTTTGCGTCCGTTTGACAAAACAGTGCCAGAGTAGATGATCGTACCATTCCAGGAGATCTCATTTGCACTTAACCTATGGACAAAAAATCCTACAAACTAGATAGATGGGGGAAACATCACCGTCCCACCTTATATGTGAGGAACCTGGAGCTGAGAGAAGTTAAATGCTATGCTCAGGGTCTCACTGCAAGCCAGTGGCTCTTGAATCTTGGTCTTTCCATTCTTAATTCAATGTTTTTCTTAGAAGTGTCTAGAAAGTATTTTATAAATCCCCTTTTGGGATTCAGTCAAACTCAAAAGTCAAGGAGCATGTTTTCTGTCCTGGGTGTAATCCCCAGAACCACAAAAAAAAAAAAAAAAAAAAAAAGAACATGTGTTCTAATTAGTTTCATGACAGCAGCAACAGTATTTGACATGGTGCTTTATATGTAAGAATGTATTTAGTGCTAAGACTGACCTACTGGGTAGGTCCCATTATCATTCCCATTCTGAGGCACAGATGCTAAGTGACCTCCTCAGGCCACAGGGCAACTGGATCTGTGGAGCTGGGATATGAACCAGCACTCTAGCTTCAGAGACCCGACCCTGACTGCTCATCTCTTAATTACAGAAATGAGAGCCAACACCCTTTACTACACACTGGGTACTGTTCTAAGGGGCATTATTGTCCCATTTTACAGATGAGAACAGAGGTACAGAGAAGTTCAAAATTTCCCCAAGGTCATTAGAATGTAACAGAGCTAATATTTGAACCTAAATAACCAGATTTGTCCAGCTCAGAGCCGGTCTTCTTATCCCCTATGCCATCCTGCCTCTCTTAAAAGTCTAACCACATTTTGCAGAGAACTCCAGGGTGACAGCCACTCTCACAGTCTCCAGATTCTTGACCTCAGCAGTGGAACAGCCATGGCATACCTTCACACACTCAGCCTGGCTTGCCTTTCCTTTCTACTGTTTCCTGGGGACTGCCACTAAGTGCTTCAGTTGTGACAGGGCTAACTAGGTCCCACTCCCTCAGGCTTTGGATCTTGTTCTAGCATGGCAGGGAGCGTAATATAATTCACAATGAGTACCAGGTAAGTATGTGCACAACCTGGGGATTCAGAGGCATTTCGGCTAGAGGGCTGGCAGGGCTCTGATGTCAGATGACTCCTCATGGGGTGAAGGATCTTGTTAGCAACGTAGGAAAATGAGAAGCCTCTCATGTGAAGACCCTGTGGAAACATGGCAGACTTCTGAAAGGAGGGCAACAGAACCAGGAAGACAAGGCCATCCACTGGGGGAAAAGACCATCACAGTGTTTACAGAAGCACTCGCTGGGGCCAGGAAAAGGGGAAGGGGGAGAAGAATGAAGGTTCTGTGAATGCTTTCCCATCAATGCACATTATCAGATTCTATCTCAGAAGGGAAATGTGAGATCTCTGTGGTAATCTAACTTGTGATGGGAATACTTTAAACCAAAGATCAAAATCCTCTACCTACAGGGATGAGAACAGCCAGATTCCACACCACAGCAGGCTCCGTGGCTGCCTTGTAGAGCACCAGGACTCAGGGCTTCCAGGGACTTTGAGTAAATGCCCATCCAGGCCAACTGCCTTTCCTTATTTTGATTTCTTTTTACATCTGAGCATTGTGTCGACATTAGTAAGACAAGTATAAATAACTTGGCAGATACCAGGAGACAACCACAGCTCAGGCAATATCTCAGAGCAGGTTCCTTGGGCCTGTTTGGATATTAGGGTGAGAAACCCTTAATACAGTGGCATTTACACTAAGCCTGTATTGGGTCAGCATCTGCTCTATTTTTTTATTTCTTTGGGAAAGAGGGATATGATTTGCTGGCCTTTCTGAACTTGCAGCTTAAAGTACCACATCAGATGCACGACTGTTAAAATCAACCAACAAGCAGTTATTTATCGCCCTCCAGTTGCCTAGAACTAGGATGGCCAAATACTGACACAGGTGAAACCACAAAATATAATTTAGTGCTCAGCTTTACAGTAAAAGATGTAAATGTTTCAGGTGTGAGAGGAAAAGTGAGCTAAATTGGTCCAGAGGAGGGACATGAGCAGGATGTTGGAGTGGAAGTAGGGATGGGAAGAAGGGAAGGATTCCAGAGAGCAGCCAGACATGAATGAAAGCCAGGGCCAGGTGTGGGCCAGGTGTGGGCCAGGTGCATTTGCAGAACAGGGGGAGACCCATTATTCTTAGAGCAGAATGCAAAGAGCAGAGTGAAGCTAGATTGTTGGGGTCTGAAAACCATGTGCTGGGTATTATTATTGACCAGACAGAAGCAGAAATATAAAAGCAGGAATGTTTCAATACTTTAGAAGGAGGAAGACTTAGGACAGGTGTGTTTCCTGATGCACAGGTTGTGGGAGAAAGTCTGGTCTGGCCAGTGTTGTTAGGCAGCCTGAGGGAGAAGAGCCTGAGGCCAGAAATCCAGAGAATACAGGTGCCTAAGAGGGGAGAAAAGAGGGCTTAATTCAGAGTGAAAGGGACAAAGTAGAAAGAATAGGCGAGAAAACATCCTTCAAGAACTGACAGAGTTGATGACTACCTGAATGGCACCATCATGCGTCACATTCTGCCATGATGTAGGACACATGTAGGACAAATGTTAGGGCTCCCTAAGCAAGTCGGGGCCTGTGGAACTGGATCAGCTGATTTTGATTGGCAAAGCAAACATCTAGCCAAGAGAAATGTAGTGTGCTAAAAGCAATAACAATTGCAATTTAACCAACTTCCACCATGTGTTAAATTTTTAACATTCTTCTCTTTAATCCTTCCAGGAACCTCTCTAGATAGGTATCATGATCCCAGATAATGAGGAGTAATGTCCTTATCCTCAAGCCCAGAACAGTTGCAAAGTGGGCATTCAAGATATGAGTGTGGAGTGGATGAACGCTAAGGAAACCAAGGCTCAGAGGTGGCAGCCTGCTGCTGAGCTAGAATTCAGTTCAGGACTGTTTGAGCTACATGATCCACTTTCTTTTCTCTGTGATGAAGTCTTTGAAGGCATTTCAGGTGGTGAGAGATCCCTGGAGAAAACATCAGCCTAATACTGAGAATTTACTCATAAGTGATCTTCTAAGGGAGGAAATAAATCGAAATATTCTCTTTAAATTGTCTCACCAATACATATCAGAACGCTGAAATTAACAAGTATCAGTAAGGTCCCCTATAAGTGCATGCCAGGCTGGGTCACAGAGGGAGACTCATCTGAGCAGAGAATAAGCCTAAACGGTTATTTGACAGGTACTTAGTTTAGGTGCCTGTTGACTCAGAGCTCTCCACCTCACTTGCTTCCCATACCTTCAATATCAAAGACCAAGAGCATCAGCACTCCTGGGATGTACTTTGCTTTTACTTAGCAACAGTATTACATTCATGGAGCACATCCCAAGAGCCCACCTGACACTTCCACATCCATCAACTGTCCTCACAGTCCCCTGGAGAAGGGCCAAGCCAGCCCAGCTCAGAAAGGTTTGGAGATTCATTCCTAGGATCTCGCCCCTCTGTAGCAAACCAAGGCCAGAGGACAGGCCTTTTAATCACTTTTCACTGTAGAAAATTTGGGAAAAAAATGCATTAAAAAAGCAATAGGAAGAAAATTCAAATCATCTATAATCTCACTACCAAGAAGTCACCACAGCTAACATCTTGATGTATTTCCTTCTAGACATTCTTCAACTCCTTTTTCAAAAACAGTACCGTGCTCCATGTACCCATTCTTTGTCTTTCCTCACACTTATTTTGATTTTGCGCCCCATGCCCCGGCCCACACTGTGCAGGTAGCTGATGGCTTTCTCACCCTTTCCTCCCAGTATGGGTTCCTGTGAATGACAAGGACAGCGCTGTGGTCCTGCGGGCCATGGACAAGAACAACCACTCAGTGGGCCTCTGGCAGGATGCAGATGAGGACTGCAACAGCAGCGCCCTGTATCACGTGACTCACTTCAAGCGCACACCCTTCAAGGCAAACTGGATAGTTCCTAATTCTGAGGATTTAACTGAAGTCGAGCTGCAGTAAGTACTTGTCTTGCTTTGCTCTGGGCTTTTAAATTTTATTTTGGGTTTATGAGGTTTGACATTGACCCGGAGGATTGAAACCACAGTCTGGATGCAACACAGAGAACCCAGCAGTGGCGCTTCTTTTCTGCTCACTATTCTCTTCCCTGTCTTTCACCTGCGTGTGCACACACAGACCCACACACACACACACACCATACCGCACCACACCACACCAATTATGTTCAATATAAACACAGAAAACTGGACACCATTTTTCTTTAAGATTCTCTATATGCAAACTGGAGAATCACTATTTAAAACAGATTCATTTTGGAAATGGCTTACTAACAGAAAGGTGGTGATTGTGTAATAAAACTGGTTTCCCACTGTCATAGAAAATGGATGCTATCAGATTCTGAAGTGAGGCTACCTACAGCTAGCATTACACTGGAACAACAAACCTTCCTCCCAGCTCTGGATTTGATATTAGCTTTACTTTAGGAGCCAAGTGTTGGGAAGTGTTTGTGTTTTCAGGCTGTCATTTTGTACTGAAAGGGCAAGGCCTGACTATCAGGCTGTATCTACTGTGAACAGCTTAGTCTCTGGTGACCCTGATGGTGAGGCGGTCGGACCACTTTGCTCTCTCTAGTCATGCTTTTGGCCTGGTCAGACTTAATTGGTTTCGGAGGAGGGACTATGTTGCCCACAGGAGCAGAAGCCAAAGGGAGCTGCTACTATTCAGCCTCACAATGACAGCAGTTGCTTAGAAGCCAGCCAAGGTTAATTAGGGTAAGAACTTTCCTTCCATCTCACCTCATTAAAGCCTCCACACCCCATGCAACAACAGAAAAAAGACCAAAGTGACAATCTGAAGGAGAAACAGCAGAGTCCCACTGACAGCATGGTCTCCAGACCCCTCCTACTCTCGTGCCTACTAAGACACTCCAGCCTCTGCTCATTCACAATGATCAAGCTATACTCGTGGCCCCTTGATGGGCAAGACTGACTCAAGGGGACAGGAAGACAGGACACAGAGGACTCCACTGTGTTGGGCACTGAGCTGAGTAGGGCAAAAAGGGGATGTGAAGACGTCCCGTCCTGCGGGATTTCACTGTGAGATCAGAGACAAAATCCAGACATCACCTCCTCAGCATCCCCTGCACTTCCAGACCAAGGAAGGCTCTCTGCGATACACTCTCATAATTCCCTCACTTTGTCAGAGTACAGATCACAATTGTGATCCATCACTTAACTGGTTAGTAGTTGATTCATTCACTTAAAACCTGTCTCTCAGAAGACACTGTAAATGCCACCAGGGTAAGAAGTGTGTCCCGTGTTGTTCACCACTGTCCCTTCAGCACCAAGCAGTGATTGGCATATAAAGTCTTTTCATTAATTCTTTGCTGAATTATAAACAAGGGACTGATATGATAATGGACCCACTGATATAATAACAGTAGACCAAGCTGTCTGGGTCATTTCACAAACATGAAGCACCTACTATGTGTCAGGCATTGTTGACAACACAACCTGCCCTCAAGAAGTTATTCTCAAGAAGTTGAGTCTCTCCAATAGGAGAGGCTCATAGCAGTCCTATGCAGTAGAAGGTCCTGCTTCTCCCCTGATGGAGATCTGTCTGGGTTAGTAAAAGGGAGAAACGACTTCATAGAAAAGGTTGCCATTGAGTCTATGGACAGGTGCAGCCAGGAGACATGTGACCGCATGTGACAGACAGAGCAACTGTCTTAAACAAAGACCGGAAGTGTGTACCAGCCTGCGAGGAGTTTGGCATGATGAAGCTGGTGGGGATGGGGCATGGGAAAGGCTGTCTGGAAGTAAGACCTTGAAGGATATTAGTCAAGACAATATAGAGCAGACCAATATTGAATGATCTGCTAATTGTGTCATGGAGAAAGTAAGCACAAAAGGGATTAAGAGAGTGGGATGTGCAGGGAAGGCAGAGATGTGAGCTGAACTTGTATATCGCGCAGCCAAGGTCCTCACCATCTGTCTCATTTATTTGCCCTCCACAGAGTCTTCAAGGTCGATCTCAACCATACGGCTACATTTTCTTCTCTGAAACTGGGGGGAAAAGGTGAGTTCCTATAAGGCCTTTTTGCATTTTTAGCAGTACACTCAATTAGCTAGGAAAATTACTTTATGGGGACCCTAGGGGGAAAAAAGGCACTTCTTATCATGTATTACCCAGATTATCAGTTGAGTCTCCCAGTACCCCCAGATACTCTATAAGATTTGCCCAAACTCTTATCCCATGCCCTGTGGAAAACAAAGCCCTCCCCGAGATTTCTATAAATTCCTAAGGGCCTTATAGTCTCCTGATCACCAGTGGCTCCAAGCTCCTGTTTCCATAGGAGCTGTTTCTATTCAATATCACATAGACCTCAATATGAAAATCAACATACTCTTCCATTTTCACAGAGAATCTCCCCACACACAGAGCCTTCATTGGGTATAATAAACTTTAACCAAAAAAATGTTAAATGGGGGTGAGAATGGAGGTGGAGATTATACAAAAAAATATTGATATCATAGAAATATCAGTAATTTCTCTGGACACAGAGGCACATGTCTGTAATCCCAGTAACTCAGGAGGCTGAGGCAAGAGGATCAATATTAAGAGGCCAAACAGCAATTTAGGGAGACTCTCAGCAATTTAGCAAAACCTTCTTTCAAAATAAAAAGGACTGAGGCTTTAGCTCAGTGGTAAAGCACCCCTGGGTTCAATCACCAGTACAAAAATACTACTAATAATAATAATTTCATTAGTTCTCATTGCCACTGGCTTTTCACAGGCTGTAGCTCCCAACCTCACCCCTTCCTGACGTCCCTCAACTATCTTCTCCCTTCTCTCTCCCTTTCCTTTTCTCTTGCCTCCCTGTAGTTTTAACTCCCAGTAGGGAGTTAAACCCTAGAAAGGAAGTTCAGAAAACATATGCAACTGGCCTAAGACCACACAGAAACTCTATAGCAAAATAAGGTCGTCCATTCTACATTTTACACTTTTTTTTCTCATACATACATTAAAAACTAAAAAGATAATCTTTTCTGATGAAATGTTTAAACATAAGATTCACCCAAGAATGAGAACCATTAGTCTTTCTCAGTGTCCAGATAACAGGACTTCCTCACAAGCCCAGAGCACTGAAAGATATCCAACATACTGCCTATTTTCCTGCCAGTCATGCATTGCAAAATGTGCTCAAAGGGAATAATTATTTCCAACAACAAATTTTAAAGTGATTATGCCTAATGAAACTATTATATGAAAATCTTAACTGTTTCCTTTTTGGCTTTCTCTCTATGAGAGAACTGAGATGTTATTTTCTTCCTCGAGGACATTTTTGAGATGAATACTTGTGTCAATGCTAAGAAGGGGAAGGGAAGTTTGTTTCTAATTAGGCCCCCTTAGCTTTACGTTAATAAAAATCCTGTTAAAAAAAGAAAAAGAAAGTGGTTATGTTCCAACGCTTTGGCCCCATCAAATGCCAGAGAATATATGTCCTGAGGAAATGTTAAATGAAATAAGTCAATGCTACCAAACTGGAAAGCATGCCCCAGGCGGGTGGAAGACTGCCTCGGCCTGGGTGAATCTCTGGACACTGCCCTTCTTCCTCGTCCTGTAGTTCCCTCTGTGGTCCACTCAAACCCTATTACTGCCAAGTTCTAGATTTTCTAGGATCAGACAAGCCCCCAGAACTACAAGCCTGGCTTTCTCTGCAAGATAACCTCAGAGAACCAACATGTGGTCATGTACTTGCAGGTGAAAATGACCAGTTTCACAAACCAGAGCCAGAGGTTTCCATTAATTTTGCAGCAGTCACAGCAATTTTCAGGTTCTCTCAAGTCCTTGACATTAGCAAGAAGAACATAAAAGTGTGCCACTCTGGATCATATTTGCCCTGATTAATCTAATATTAAGGACATGAAGATGTTTGAGGGCAGACTAGCCACCCCAACAATAAATTCAGCAGCCATTATCAGTTCAGTAGGTCTCCTCCTCACCTTGCAGGGCTGTGCACACCTTCAGGGTGGAGGCTTATTTTTGTTACTTAACACTCTACCCCCAGCTGTCCCCTCCTCTGCACACAAGTGGCACCGGAGAAGTGTTGGCTGCAGTTTACTCATGAACTCTGGAGCCAGAATTGTCGGTTGAGCTTCTTTTTCTGGTGCCCATCCACCACGCAGCAGAGGTCCTGAGGCCACTGGCTTTTGTCTGTTTTGTTTTTTCCAGTGATAACCACACCCTGGACCTCCATCTCCACGACTTCCAAGAACAACCTGACCACAACCATGACCACAACCCCAGCCACAACCAAAAGCTTGGCTGTCAGAGCGCTCAGCAGCCCCATCGCAGGTGCCATTCATATGCTGCTTGTTTTTCTCACCAGCAAACTTCTCTTCTAAAGGAAACAGGCAGTGATTGCTCCACCTGCATGCAGCTCATCCGGCCATGCTCAGGTCCCACGCCCACCAGGGCTGGCCTGTGTGTGAGTGAAGGCTCTGCCTCCTCCAGTGTGCACCCCCTGCCGCCGCCTCAGTCCACATTAGGGCATTCACTGGTGAACCTGGGTCCCAGAGATGTTCAGCTAAATCTTTCAGGACACAGATTATGCTTTTTGTAAATACTTGGACCTCATCTAACTATCATCTGGAGTTCTGCCTCTCAGGTTAACAGGTTGACAGCCAGTCTGAGCTTTAGTTCATTACCAAAGGATTCCTCTGCGCTCCCCCAACCCCCAAGTTTGGGGGGGAAGAACCCTTTCTTCTTTTTAAGACAGTTTCAGATTTCTGATCAAACCTGCTCAGGTTACACTCTGACTCCTGTAACTCAAGGAGGAAAGAGGAAAAGGAGAAATAGCCCTGAGGCTGCTGGCAGCTTCCATTCTTATCCAACCAGTAGCTTTTGAAGGGCAAGAGAATAAGAAGATATGATGTCGGAACAGGAGAAAAATGACAGGAAATATTATGTCATAAAGGCATTTTTTTCCTAGGTTACACCAAGTGAATTGATGCTCCAAATAAACATGATGAATTCAAAGATAAGTCGTCGTCTTTTTTTTTGTTTTGTTTTTGTTTTTGGTACTGGGGATTGAACTCAGGGGCACTCAACCCCTGAGCCACATCCCCAGCTCTATTTTGTGTTTTATGTAGAGACAGGGTCTCACTGAGTTGCTTAGCGCCTGCTGTTGCTGAGGCTGACTTTGAACTCACAATTCTCCTGTCTTAGCCTCCCAAAGTGCTAGGATTACAGGCGTGCATCACCATGCCCAGCCTCAAAGATAAGTCTTCAATGAATGATTAACTTAAGATACAGAGAATTCTAGTTTTATTCATTTATGTATTAAAAAAATAATGGAATGAGTGTGTGTTTGTTTTCAAGGTCAAACCTAAGGGTAAATTTATCTCAGTTTTCATTTTCCCAAGTATAAACTTGTCATTTTCCTCCTAGTAAGTAATTTCCACTAGACAAAATGGGCAAAATATTTATAATATTTACAGTACAACAAACTCCCTCCCCCCCAAAAAATGGCATTTCCAGTCATAAACTTAAAATAAGCAGCAAAGTTTTCTTTTAATAATTATGCTAAATTCCAGGGGACTAGCATTCTCTCCTGATGCCTAAAATCATGTGCCTTTTACAAGTTTGGACTCCATGTTTCCCTCTCAACCTTAGAACACTCAGATGATATTCCTTACCTCTCCCTGTTGTTTGGAACTGAAGAAAGCCCCTCTGGAAATACTCAGTCTGCTTATTCATTAAGGCTTGGCTTGATGAGTAACCTGCCACAGAGACTGTTGAACCCACGACACAAAGAAAGGACCACTGACTCCAATTTTAAATCAAATTAAGCAAGCTTATATTGTCTACACAAATTAGCTATCCAGCGGCTGTTCCCTTCAAACAGTGAGCGCAGCAGCTTTGCCCAGGAGCAGGGAGGTTTTTATAACACAGAGAATTAGAAAGGTAGGTATCTTAGGAATTTACAACTGACAGGGTTCTGGCAAATGCAATACAGAAGCAGATAGCAAATCAATGATTTACATGGCTTAACATCTTTACATAAGGGAGTAAACTCAGGTTCAAGCATGAGGGCACCACTTAGATTTTAAGGAGGGCAATTACCTAATCAAAGCCAAACATGGCCCAAGCAAGTAAAAGAAAAAATTAACCTTTATGACCTCTTGTCAAAATGGCTTTCAATCTTAAGATAGAATTAGGCTGGGTTCATCAAGACAAGTTGGCTGTGATTCTTTCCTAGTGTCCAGGAAGGTCACAAGAGTGAACTAAACAATTAATTTTCCCATCCAAAATTATCCATCTACTAATTGGGGGGCTGGGAAAAGTAGTGTGCTACTAAGCTCTTCAGGGGTAATGCTCCTGAGGTTGATGCCAAGCCAACCTGAGGGAGAAGTAACAATGTTTCCTGCAAAAGGCTGAGCAATTTTATGGGATGATTTGTCAACATTTATCTTATACTCCAGAAGTGTTAATATTTAATACCATAAGAAATATACTAGGTTTTATACTACAAAAGTTCCTGCTTCGGTAAATATTTCTACCCTCTCCCCTTAGAAAATATATGAAAAGAATTTGACCACAGTGTAGTCTACTTTTCTGATGTAGACAATGGCTAGCCCCAACTGCTTCAGGTTCAATTATCAACAAATATTTATTGAGCACCTACTACATGCTACATATTGTTCTAGGCTCTTGCACAAAGCAAAGATCCCTTCCCCAATGGATCCCAGCTTCAAAATTCCCTCATAAAGTTACCAATTCTTAAACATCTTCTATGTACTGATGCTGTTAGGTGCTTTTACATATGCCACAGGTAATATCCTCAAAAAAAAAAAAAACCTATCTGATCATTATCTACATTTTTAAACATTAAAAAAAACTGAAGTTCAGAGAAGTCATGTAAGTGGCCTCAATCACAGACCTGGTAAAAGTCAGAATAGGAATACGGACCTTCAAAAAACACCAATTTCCCATTTAACCACAATGCCCTGGGTTGGCACTGGCCCTACAGTCAACACCTGCTCTGCTTCACTGTGTAAGTGGGTAGCAAATAACAACAGCATTAATAGTAGTAGTAACAACTACTCAGTAAACAGTAGCCATTGTTCTAATGTGTCTCTGTGTATGCCTCTCTGGGTTTGTCCTTCGAGTTTGTTAAAGTTTCTTGGATATGGACATTCATGACTTTCATCAACTTTGGTAAGTTGTCAACCATTATTTCTTCAAGCATTCTGTTAACATCCTTCTCTCCTTCTAGGACTCTAATTATGCATATGTTGGTACACTTGATGGATCCCACAGGACTTTGAGATCTTGTCCATTTTTCTTCATTCTTTTTTCCGCCTGCTCTTCAAACCAAGTAATTTCAACTGACCTGTCTTCAAGTTCATTGATGTAATAAACTCACCTGTTTGAATCTGCTGTTGAACCCCTCTAGTGAATTTTCTATGTTGGCTATTATACTTTTCAACTCTAAAATGTCTACTTGGTTTCATGTTATAATTTCTGTCTATTCATGGATAGGCTCTGTTTTTCAGACATCATTTTCTTGGTTTCATTTAATTCTTTGTCCATGGCTTCCTTTTGCTCTTTCAGTGTATTTAGGACAGTCGACTTAAATCTGCCTAGTAAACTAGTCTCTGCCAGTTGGTGGGCTTCCTCGGGGACAGTTTTGTCAATATTTTTTCCCTTTGGCTGGAGTACACTTTCCTGTTAGAAACAGCAATTTCCTAGCCACCCAAAGGAATTTTGAGGAAGTAGGAAAGAAAATTGATGTCTTCCAAATACCATTACCTCAAAGATTTTTACCTACCAGAAAAAATTTCAAACCTAGTGGATGACGCATCTATTACAACAACTATTCAGAGCAGGAAAAAGAATTCGGAATAGGCAGAAAATTTAGACAGTATCATTCAGACTATCAACACTGTCATTACTTTAAGTAAATATTGAAAATATTAACAATTAAGTTCAAGTGTATTTTTTCACAAAACAGGTAGTATGGCAAGTGGTTAAAAGTATAACCTCTGAAACCAGACTGGATAGTTCAATTTTATTTGATTTTCAATAGCTGCGGAAACTCACACAAATTACTTCAGTGTGTCCTGTTTTCTTTGTAAGAAGAAAAATAGCTATTTCATAGGCTGCTGTGGGGATAAAAGAGTTAATATATAGAAAGCATATAGAACAGTGACTGGCACAACATAAGCACTATCTAAATATTATAGTTTAATGCCTGAAAAAGGCATGTGATCGTGCAGTACACACGTGATCATGCAGGAGAGCTTCATGTAGTAAGAGGAGAAACTGGCAGTCAGGCAAGAAGGAAAGGAACAGAAGGGTCTCCGAAGGATTCGGTAACCCTTTCTTCCTCTGGCCCCACTGATACTCTGTCCTTTACCCCAGTACCAATCAAATAATGAGGACAAGTTTTTGAGAAGAAGGAAAACAAAGTTTTATTGACTTGCTAGCAAATAATGCAGTGGACTTGGGTCTCAAGCCTGAGATTCTCTCAACCAGGAGGAACACATGGCTTTTAAAAGAGGAATACAAGGACTGGAGTCCAATTATCAGTAGATATAATTACTTGGTGTCCATCAGGTGTCCTTGAGAGAACTTTGAGAGAGTGTTCCAGCTCCCAGGTTTGGAGTTTCTTTATTCTTATTCTTAGTGTATTACTGTGGGCAGTGCAGGCCAAGAGAGCTTAGCCTAGGATGGGAGAAATGTTAGTCTTGTTTCCCCTACTGTTAGGGAGGAGAAGAAGGGTTAAATGAAGAAAAGTGTTGTTTTTTTTTAAGTCAGTTTTAAAATAAGCCACCTGTGGTTGAGCAGCAAGGTTTATATTCAAAGCATTAAGTGGAACTCCATTACATTTGCTCACTATCAATTTTTACCTTCCATTTCTATGAGAAAATAGGTGATGACATCTCCAATCTTGCTGAAAATGAGTGACAAAAGGGCTCCTTAGCCTGGGAGGCTTTTACCTGTTGTTGTTATGTTTCCTTCTGAGCTTTTACTGGAAGGGATGAAGATGTGATTCTAACCTTAGTGGAGACCTGAAAGAAGCAGAGTCTGTGCACAGTAGTTATGATTTGACTGATTTGTTGTATATACTTATTTATATTATGTGACCAAAAGATTTGACAAGCACAATGTAGAGGAGAAAAAGCTTATTGGGGGCTCACAGTTTCAGAAGTTCAATCCATGCTCAGCTGACTTTATAGCTCTGGTCCAAGGTGAGGCAGAACATCATGGCAGAAGAAAGCAGCTCAGAACCCGGCAACAGGAAGCAGAGAGAGCTCCATTCATTAGCGACAAACTATAAATGCCAAGGGCACACCCCCAGTGACTTACTCCTCCAGCTACTACCTGCCTATAGTTACCACCAAATCAATAAATTAATCCAATGATTAAATTAGGGCTCTCCAACCTAATCATTTCACCTCTAAAAAATTCTTGCTTTGTCTCACACATGAGCTTTTGGGGGACATATCATATCTAAACCATAACAACACTGTTTCAAATCTAGTGGGGTTTTTTTCTGTTACAGCCATATTGTCCCCACTCCCTCTGGGGTACCACGAAGGGTCTCCCATACAGTATTATCAGGGCTCAATTTAAGCCTGCTTCTGGGGGCCATTTGCATTCAGAAGAGAGCAATTGGCAACACTTCATTTCACTGCAAATTATTTTTTAGCATAACTTAGCCACTGTTTTCCTAAAGTTCGATTCATTTTGTCCATTTTTCCTGTAGATTGGGATCTCCAGGATGCATGTAACTTCATTGGATATACAATGCTTTGCTCACTTGAGTCACTTTTGTAATGAACATGATTCACTGTCACTCTGCATTGAAGAGGGGAGACTGTACCTTGTGATCAGCAAGATTACAAGGATTTTGGCTATCTCCAAAGCGTTTTCTGTTCTGGTAGGATAGCCTTAATTTATCCTGAGAAGGTATTTATCACTACAAGCAAATGTCTTAAGTTTTCTATGGCATGGAGTGTTTGAATAGAATCTATCTGCCAATCATCTAAAGGCTGAATTCCTACATATTGTGTTCCTTTTACAGCAAGCTTCCCTTTAGTCTATGGATTGTTTCTGGTACATAAGACACAGTTGAGTTACCTGCTGAATTGTCTGTTGGATGTGTAGCCCTTGCAAGGACTTGAAATTCACCAGAGCACCTTCTGGCTGTCCCATCGGCCTCCCTCCCACAGTGAGTGCTTCATGTAGGTGTTTTCCCAAGCACCAGATCAGTGCTATCTCAGGAGTCAAGACTCCATTCTTTGGTCCATTTCTCATCCTCCTCAGTAAAAAGAGGTTTGTATTAGTCTAATTTAAGATCAAGTGTTAGGGGCTCAATAAAGTTTGCTTTTGGGGACCCTTCTGATGGCCTTATCAGCAGCCTGATTTTCTTGCCATGTGTCAGTCTTCTGATAACCAGGACAGGGCATGATTGTCACCTGTTTTGATTCAGCCACAGCTGGTATTCATGCCAATATTCAAGAGCATGTTTAATGTCCTTGTTTTTTTAGCAGTAAGGAGATTCTCTTCTCCTTCTCTCTCTTTCTGCCTCCCTCTCTCTCTCTCTTTCTCTCTCTTTCTCTCTCTCTCTCAGATAGCTCTATGTGCTAACATGAAAACATATTTTGAGTCTTTCTTTTGGACAGTCTGAAAGCTCTTGTCAGAGCAGTTAACTCAGTTTTCTGGGCCAGTTTTCCTAGCTGCAAAGCCTTAGTTTTTAATACCTGCTATTCTGTGACCATAGCATATCCAATTATCACTGGCCATTGTTCATGGATCTGAAGCTCCCTTCAGTGAAGAGGTCTCAATCTGGCTCTGTGATAGGCTGATCAAACAAATCCGACCTTCCAGAGTAAACAATATCCAAGATCTGTAAGCAGTCATGTTGTATTGGCCCATTATCATCTGCTGGAAACAGAGTTGCAGGATTTAAGGTGGACATGATTTCAAGACAGACATTTGAATCGTCTAATAGGATGACCTGTTATCTCCCCATCCTCCCAGCACTCAGCCAATAGTCATCCTTCTTTTTCACTAGACATAGGAATTGGTGATTCACAAATACAGCGATGTGTTGCCCTAGAGTGGACTTCTCAACTTCTTGTAGTATATCACAAATAACAACCACTGCCCAGAGGCTAGGGGTGGGACATCCTTTTGCTTTGGTCAAGCTGTTTTTTGGGGTTTTTTTTGTTTTTCGTTTTTTGTTTAATATTTATTTTTTAGTTGTAGGTGGACACAATATCTTTATTTTTTATTTTTATGTGGTGCTGAGGATCAAACCCAGTGCCTCCCACGTGCTAGGCGAGCACGCTACCACTGCTCCATAACCCCAGCCCCTGGTCAAGCTGTTTTGACAAATAGGCTACTGGACAGGGCATGCCTCCCAAAGCCTGTAGGAGAACTCCAAGGACTATGCCTTGATTCTCATGCACATGCAATCTGAACTCCTTTTAATAAGTCAAGCAGGCCTAGGGTCAGGGCTGTGAGGAGGCTTCATTTTAACTTCTCAAAGGCAGCTTAGCATTCTGGGGTCCAAATCAAAGGTTCTATTTCTGCTTTTTTTAAGGCCTCCTACATAGGTTTAGCTGTTAGTCCAAAATTAAAGATTCAAATATAGCAGAATCCTGCTATTTCCAAGAACCCACATAACTGCTTCCAGTTCCTAGGTTCTCTAAGGTTCAAGATAGCCTGCTTCTGATCTGACATCAAACCTTGAGTTTCTTGGCTAATCTGGAATACCAGACATAGGTGACTTGTTTACAAATCTGAGCTTTCATATGCACACATTATATCCACAAGAGGTGAGGTGGTCTATTACAGTAATAGTGTTTAAAAGGCAGTGTTTTTAGGTGGAGCTAGCTATAAGCAGGTCATCCACAAATTGTGAAAGGATTCCTTGATCTAGTCATAACTCTCACAGGTCTTCTGCTAGACTCTCATTAAACAGAGTAGGACAGTTTTTAAAGTCCTGACATAGGACAGTCCAGCAATACCAGGTGGTTACTTTGGCATTGGGCTCCTGCCACTCAAAAGCAAACAATAATTGGGAATTCCCTCCCAGTAGGATGTAGACGCAGAATGTATCCTTTAAATCTAGCACTGCGAACCAACCATATTTACTTGGCACTGTCAGCAGGGTATATGGATTTGGCACTATGGGGTGAATATCCTGGACAATATTATTTACAGCTCTTAAGTCTTGTACAAATCAGTACTAATCAGTGTGAGGTTTCTTACCAGGCAACATAGAGGTATTGGGGATCTGGCAAAGTCCACTCAATTCACTTTTTAAAAATCTGTCTAAATCAGGGGCGGTGGTGCAAGCCTGTAATCCCAGCACTTAGGGAGGCTGAAACAGGAGAATCGTGAATTCAAAGCCAGTCTCATCAACGGCGAGGCACTAGGCAACTCAATGAGACCCTGTCTCTACATAAAACACAAAATAGGGCTGGGGATGTGGCTCAGTGGTCAAGTGCCCCAGAGTTCAATCTCCAGTACCAAAAAAAAAATCTGTCTAGAGGGCTGAGGTTATGGCTCAGTGGCAGAGCGCTTGCCTCGCACATGTGAGGCACTGGGTACAACCCTCAGCACCACATAAAAATGAGTAAACAAAATAAAGACAGTGTATCCATGTATAACTAAAACTTATTAAAAAAATCTGTCTAGAAGAGGCTGGATCCCTATGGATGCCTCTCTTTTAAGGGGGGTATTGTTTCTTCTGGGGCAGATTACCTCCTCAAGTAAAATCCTGATTGGGATAGTGGTGATCATCCTTCCTGGAGTCCCTTGTGCCCATAGGGCCTTACTCACTTTATAGCAGGCCTCCAGCAGAGTGGACAAGTGAAAGCTGAAACCAGACGTGTTTTCTGGTGGCATTTACAAATGGAATCATTACTTTTGGGGTAAGAAGTTTATCTGTGCACTTACTTTATACAACAAATATTGTCCCAGCAGAAGGATTGGACAATCTGCTATGTACAAAAACTTCACTTTAATTTTTGTTCTTCCAGCTTGCCTTGGAGTGGTTGGAGCAATGAATGCTATAGAGTCTGTCTTCTTTGTGTCCCAGTGGAACTGGGACATATGGATCATCCCCATCCTGATTTTATGTACGTAACATCCATAAAAAGATAGAATGAAGTTAAATATATAAATACCTGATATAAGTGGGAAATAATGTATGCAAAAAAATCTCCAGACTTACTAATATAAGACCAATACATAAAGTAACTTTAGACACAGATGGTTAAGTCCAACATATTCAAAAAGCCTTTCATTAAAAATAACAAAATACGTACACACCGCACATTTGAAAAGTTTGGGGAGTTTTTAATAATTACTTTAATTTTTGAGCCATGTATACGTGTGTGTGTGTGTGTGTGTGTTTTAAGCTAAAAAAATTTACATTTAAATTCCAGTTCTTATACTTACTGGACGGCTTTGAACAAGATTCTTAATCTCCTCAAACCCCAGATTCACCTTCAGTAAACTGGAGGTGATTCTTACCCCAAAACACTGGAGTGATCGAGACAACTGACACAGTATGGGGGGTGGCATAATGTTAATTCACAAGAAGCCAAAACATCAACAAAATCTCAAATAAAGGTGGTTAATTTGCTTTTTCTCTTTTCTAATCACTGTTTTCTCCCTCAAAAATGGAATCTTGACTTTCTCCCTACTTTGCTGGGAATTACTGAGGGTTATTAGGTTAACAAATCAGTTCATTATTTGCTGAAAAACGGCATATTACCTATAAACACAATGAATTCAGTTTCACATTCCAGAAGGTACCTTGGTCTTAGGGTCAAAGAGATGAAATGATAAAAAAGCATTGTTTGTAAAATCACCTAAGGCTGTCTGCCTAAGGCAAACCTATACTCCAAGAGCTGGGGAAGAGGCAATAACTATGTGCAGCCTTTCAAGACTTCTAACTAATGATGATGTGGTCAGAGGACAGCTATTGACTAAGAGAGTTTTAATTCAGAGATTGTACTTATCTTTATCTAAATTAGCAGTTGGGGACTTGAAGATTTTACTAAAGTATGGAAATGGAAAATTCCCAGGAAGATAAAGTTAGTCAGAAAACAGGTTTGGAGGAAGTCTTGGGAAATCTTATGGTGGTGGCTGTTTTCTAAGCTGAAATGCATTAAGAATATTGGAAGTTTGGTAATTAATCTCAAAAAATTTACCAAACCAGACTCAACCAATTCTTTAGAGATGGCAAGACATACATTTATTTAGTAAATAATTAGTCAGCCCTCTTGTGAGTTCCATGCCACCACAGATCCAAAATATAGAGGAAAAATGTATGTATACTGAATACATACAGACTTTCTTTCTTATTAGTAGTCCCTAAGCAAAACAGCATAACAGTTTAACACCTATTTACATTGCTTTAGGTATTTTAAGTAATCTAGAGATGATTTAAAGTCTACTAGAGGATATGAATAGGTTATATGCAAATACTGTCATTTTATACAAGGGCCTTGAGCATCTACTTTTTTTGGTATCTGTGGGTCGTCCTGGAACCAATCTCTCATGGATAGGAGGGATGCTTATATTCAGCACTTGCACTGTACTGGGTCCTGGGAAAACAAAAGTGAACTATACAGACAGGGCTTTGGCTCTCATGACATCGATATCTTCATGGTTGGGAAGGATACTAAACTAGTATATAAATAAATAAGACAAAAGAAGCCAATATAGAAAAAAATGTAACTGCCAGAAAGGGGAGTGTGACGTATAACAGCAAATAATAGAGGGCTTCTACTTATTCAGGGTGATCAAGGAAGGCATCTTCAAGAAGGTGTCAGTAGGGCTGGAGTTATAGCTCAGCGGTAGAACGCTTGCCTAGCACGTGTGAGGCACTGGGTTCAAACCTCAGCACCACAATAATGATAAATAAATAAAGATATATTAAGAAAAAAAAGAAGGTGACGGTAAACTGAAATTTGAAGAATGTTTATGTTTTACAAAGGTAAACTAGTATAAGGAGCTTGGATTATATTCTAAAAGCAAGAGGGAGTTTTCAGGGGATAATATGAGGCCTGAGGAGATCTCAATTGCTCTTTCAGAAAGACCCATAGGAGTGTGGAAGAGAATCAAAGGACAAGTAGAAGACAAGCTAAAAGGCCATGTCAGAATTCCAGACAAGGAAATAGCAGTTTAGACTAGGGTGGTGGCATCAGAAATGAAGACTTAAGACAATAAACACAAAATATTTTGGAGGTAGAACCAACAGAGCTTTCTGATAGATTAGATGTAAGAGGTGAGAAGTTGTGGTGGGGTTGGGGGGTAGATTAAAGACGACTCTCAGATTTCTGTTGAAGAAATTAAGCGACAATAGTGGCGTTTTTAAGGAAGACTGACAGAGGAACTGGTTTTGAAGGAGAAATCAGAACTTCATGTTTGGAAAAGTTAAGTTGGAGATGTCCATGAGACACTCATCTGTGGTTTTATCTGTAGTCAAATAAAAATTTTACTAGGCAAATGACAATACCAATCCTTCTATTTCTTTAGGTTATTCCCAGTAACCATGCTCAACATTTATTAATATATCTGTGAGAAGTGAAAATTGTTTGAAAATTTAGCTCATACTTATTGTCATACTATTTTCGGAATTTTCACTGAATAATAAACAGGTTGGATGAAGATAAACTTAGGCTTAAATATCAAGGATTTTTTGTTTTGTTTTGTTTTGTTTTAATGTTTACTAAGCAGCCAGAAGGTGGCATACTCTGTCCCTCTGCCCCAGCCCTGAGCATAGAGGTCTAGGGGTTAGGAGAGTACCTACAGACCAAAGAAAAGGTAGAGCTAAGGGCCTGACAAGATGCCCACTCCCATCCCTGGTCTAGCTGCCCCAGAACTAAAGGAGGCCCAGAACCAACAAGTCACTCCTTTCCAATCAGATGAGGTTAGGTGTCCTTTGGATACCTCAGAAAGAAGTGGTGGCAAGAGCAGCATGAGGGATCCCTCTAAAACTCCACGTGTAGGGTCGGCTGCACTGGATTAAACATCCATTTCAAATTGTGTCACATAGAGTATTTCCCTCAATCTCCTTCTGCTCCTTTAGCAACTCTGGCTTGGAAGGTGGGGCTGTTGGAGGAGTTGTGACCCCAGGAATCTGAGAGAGGCAGCAGGGGGGTGTCCAAGCAATGAGTGATCCTGGTGCACACTGGTTCACCAGCACTCTGCAGACCACGGCCCAGCCTGCTGACTTCCTGGTGTAGGGACAAATACTGTGTCCCATGTTGTACTGTAGCAGTTGGGCAGCTGGTCATGGACATGGACACAGCAGGCAGGAGGTAGAGGAAGGCAATCGCCTGGCACTGTGGATGCAGAGTGCACTGAGTCTGAGGCAGATTTTGTTGATCAAGTGCAACCGCAGGCAACAACACCAGGATGACCTTAAGGACTTGTTTCAAAGCCTGGGATGTTGTTTCTTACACCAAAAAAAAAAAAAAAAAAAAAAAAGGTGAGGAGGGCAGAGAAAGGTGTTCTGTCTTTTAAAATCACTAATTCTTCTGTCTCAATGGCTGCAAGGAACAGATGACAGTGGGTTTGTGGCTATTCTGAAGGGAACAAACCAACTGATAAACCAATGGAAAGCAGAACTGCTGTTCTGAAAATCCTGCACTTAGAGACCCACTTGCCTCTACCTTTCTTTTATAGCAATAACAGTTCTCTCTGTAGCTCTGTGGAGACCTTACCAGTTTATCTGGGACATTTTCCAAGTGTCTTACAGCAGAATCTTGCTATAAAGTTAAATTGTGTGAAACTAACAATGATTTTTTCTATATACAAGGGAAATTAGAAATATTTCAGACATAACAAAAGCAAAATGAGAACAGTCTGTTTCTGATCTGTAAGATAATTTCAAGTCCAGGAGGAATTTGAAAATTCGGTGTTTGCAGAGCCAAATGGATCACTTATCACAGGTAGAGTGTACCAGTGACTACTTGTACCGAACTGATCATAGTACTCTCGCCATTTTCATAACCCACTGGTGGTTACTACATCCATTAAGGCAATACCAGTGAAAGTTGAGTTCTGGTCATGATGCTCATGAGATTCAGTGACTATATTTTTCTTAACTTTACCTTAGAATTGGTTTTACTTTCAAGAGTTGTATTTCCAAGATTTTTATATATCCCTACTCACAAAACCCACAATTCCCCTTTTTTTTTTAATTTTTTTTTAGTTGTAGATGGACACAATATCTTTATTTTGTTTATTTTTATGTGGTGCTGAGGATCGAACCCAGTACCTCACGCATGCGAGGCAAGCACTCTACCACTGAGCCACAATCCCAGCCCTCACAATTCCCCTCTTATAAACAACCACTGCTGCTCTGATATTTCACTCCTGCAAAATGAAATGTGCTTTATTCCTCTGGCATCAAAAAAGGCATGATACACACTTTCTGCCTACCTCCCTAGCCTCATCTCCTGCTATCTCCATCACACTTTCCACACTAGTGATACATATGTTATCTCCTCCCTTAGAGTGTGACCTAGACCTAGTGATCTGCTTCTAAGAAGCAAAATACAGAAAAACTAGTTAGGTTACAAACGACTATGACTTCAGTCTTGCAGGCTCTCCCTTTGCCCTTTATCTGTCCACTTAAATGGAGCAAGCCATCATTCAGGGAGATGCTTCATAAAGAGCACCTACATGGTAAGAATCAGGAATTGAGGCCTCAATCAGACCACCCTCACAGAACTGGATCCTGCCAACAACCATGGGAGTGAGCTAGGAAGATCCTTCCAGGTAGATCCTTGAGATGACTGCAGTCTTGTCACAGATCTTGAACACGAGGTCACAGCTAGGCCACCTCTGACTCATAGTCCAGAGAAACTGAGAGAATAAATATATGCTGCTGTAAATCATGTTTAAGCTATGCTTTGGGTAATTTGCTACTCAGCAACAGGTAACTAATACACTCATCAAACAGGGTGATTATGGGGATAAAATGAGGTACTATAATAAGTACTTAGCAAAATGCCTGATGCCACATTAGGAACTGCACAATGTTAACTTGATCCTCCTTGTCCCATCTCTCTATTTCTATTGCCACTACCATGGTCCAGGCACCCATCCTGTAGTAGTTTTGTTAAAAGAATTTACAGCAAGAAAGCCTGCACTACACAGCATTCTTGGCAAAATATTCCACAAGGAGGAAATGATAACCAACAATGAATATATACAAAGAGAGGAACTACACTAAAGGAAAGACCATTCAAAAGAGAAAACAACTCAAGGTAAAAACCAAAAACAAACCAAAATGACCAGAATTACAAATCATATTTCAATAATAACCCTGAATGTAAATGGCCTAAATGCACCAATTAAAAAACAGACTGACAGACTGGATTTTAAAAAAAAGACCCAACAATATGCTGTCTTCAAGAGACTCATCTCACAGGAAAAGACATCCACAGACTGAAAGTGAAAGGGTAGGAAAAAACATATCACTCACATGGACCCTGCAAACAAGCAGGAGTTTCCATCCTCATACCAGATAAAGTGGACTTCAAACCAAAGATGGTGAAAAGAGATAAAGAAGGTCATTTCGTACTTCTTAAGGGAATCATACATCAACAAGACATAATAATCATAAATATCTATGCCCCAAATAATGGGGCTTCTACATATATCAAACAAATCCTTCTCAAATACAAGAATCAAATAGACCACAACACAATAATACTTGGAGACTTTAACACAGTTCTATCACCATTGGATAGATCTCCCAAACAAAAACTTAATAAAGAAATCATAGATCTCAATGAAACTATCAATAATTTAGACTTAACAGACATATATAGAGTGTTCCATCCATCAACGAGCGAATACACTGTTTTCTCAGCAGCACATGGATCCTTTTCCAAAATAGATCATATGTTATGTCACAAAGCCAGTCTTAACAAATACAAAAAAAATAGAGATACTACCCTGCATCCTATCCGACCACAATGGAATAAAATTAGAAATAAATGACAGATTAAAAAATAGAAACTACTCCAATACCTGGAAACTAAATAATATGCTATTGAGTGATGCATGGATAACAGAAGACATCATCGAAGAGATAAAAAAAATTCTTAGAGGCAAATGAAAACTCTGATACAACATATCAAAATCTCTGGGATACCATGAAGGCAATGCTAAGAGAAAAGTTCATTGCACTAAACTCATTCATTAGAAGAAGTAAAAGTCAACAAATAAATGAATTGACTCTTCATCTCAAAGCCTTAGAAAAGGAAGAACAAATCAACACCCAAAGAAGTAGAAGACAGAAAATAATCAAAATCAGGGCTGAAAGCAATGAAATTGAAACAAAAGAAACAATTCAAAAAATTGACAAAACAAAAAGCTGGTTCTCTGAAAAATAAACAAAATTGACAAACCCTTAACCACCCTAACAAAAAGGAGGAGGGAGAAAATGCAAATTACTAAAATTCAAGATGAAAAAGGAAATATCACAACAGACACTACTGAAATACAGAGGATAATTAGAAACTATTTTGAAAATTTATACTCCAGTAAAAGAGAAAATCCTGAAGACACTGACAAATTTCTAGAGGCATATGACCTACCAAAACTGAACCAGGTCGTCATATGCAACTTAAACAGATCAAACAAGGAAATAGAAGATGCCATCAAGAGCCTGCCAACCAAGAAAAGCCCAAGTCCACATGGATTCTCAGCTGAGTTCTACGAGACCTTCAAAGAAGAATTAATACCAATACTTCTCAAACAATTTCATGAAATAGAAAAGGAGAGAACCCTTCCAAACTCATTCTATGAGGCAAGTATCACCCTGATTCTAAAACCTGACAGAGACACATCAAAGAAAGAAAACTTCAGACCAATATCTCTGATGAACATAGATGCAAAAATTCTCAATGAAATTCTGGCAAATTGCATACAAAAACATATCAAAAAATAGTGCACTATGATCAAGTGGGGTTCATTCCAGGAATGCAAGGTTGGTTCAACACATGGAAATCAATAAATGTAATACATCACATCAATAGACTTAAAGATAAGAGTCATATGATTTTATCAATTGATGCAGAGAAAGCATTTGACAAAATACAGCACCCTTTTATGTTCAAAACGCTAGAAAACTTGGGATAGTAGGAACATTCCTCAACTTTGTAAAAGCTATCTATGCTAAACCCAAAGCCAACATCATCCTAAATGGAGAAAAATTGGAAGCATTCCCTCTAAAAACGGGAACAAGACAGGGATGCCCTCTTTCACCACTGCTATTCAACATAGTCCTTGAAACACTAGCCAGAGCAATTAGACAGATGAAAGAAATTAAAGGGATACGAATAGGAAAAGAAGAACTCAAACTATCATTATTTGCAGACGACATGATTCTATACTTAGAGGATCCAAAAAATTCTACCAGAAAACTTCTAAAATTAATAAATGATTTCAGCAAAGTAGCGAGGTATAAAATCAATACCCATAAATCAATTGCATTTCTACACATCAGGTGATAAACCCTCTGAAAGAGAAATTAGGAAAACTATCCCATTCACAATAGCCTCAAAAAAATAAAATAAAATACTTGGAAATCAATTAAACAAATGAGGTGAAAGACCTCTACAATGCAAACTACAAGACACTGAAGAAAGAAATTGAAGAAGACCTTCAAAGATGGAAAAATCTCCCATGCTCCTGGATAAGGAGAATCAATATTGTCAAAATGGCCATACTACCCAAAGCGCTACACAGATTCAATGCAATTCCAATTAAAATCCCAACGTCATTCCTTATAGAAATAGAAAAGGCAATCATGAGATTCATTTGGAAGAATAAGAGACCCAGAATAACCAAAGCAATCCTTAGCAAGAAGAGTGAAGCAGGAGGCATCACAATACCAGACCTCAGATTATACTACAAAGCTACAGTAACAAAAACAGCATGGTACTGGCACCAGAATAGACATGTAGACCAATGGTATAGAATAGAAGACTGTATAGATAGTAAATAATATGAGCCTGTCCTTAAGTGTGACTTAGGAGAGGAGAGCTCATTAGTGAGGAATTTGGAGAGACTTTGAAGAAAATGCTCTGAAGGTTATGGTTCGGGGCCATCTGGCGCACTAACGAACTCTTGGTGCCTCAAAAGTTTCAGCCTTTGATCCTGTGAGTTTTGGAACCTGGCCAGTTCCCACCTCACAGAGATTTAACAGCCTAAGGCCAGCTGCATAACGCTGGACTGCATGTTGGTACGGGTTGCTGTGCCTTTTTAAGTCCTCCAAAGGAGAAAGAGAAGAAGGGTTCCAACTGGAGAGAGAAAAAGAAGGGTTCCAACTGGAGAGAGAGAAGAGGGGATCCAACTGGAAGGAGAAGAAATTCCACCAGAGAAGAAATTCAACCAAAGAAGAAGAAATTCAACTGGGGAAGAAGGAATCTGATGCTTTGAGCGAGAAGGAATTTGACTTGTGGGGAAGAAAGCTGACTCTCACCTATGTTTTTTACCCTACCCTCGGTACTGCTCCTTTTACCTGAGGATAGGTGTTGAAGGTCTTGGTTATGCTGTGAGTAAAGAAGGAGGATCCTGACTCTCACCTATGTGTTTACCCTACCCTCGGTGTTGCTCCTTTTACCCGAGGATAGGTGTTGAAGGTGTTGATGCTGTTTTGAGTAACGAGGAAGGATCCTGACTCTCACCTATGTGTTTACCCTACCCTCAGTGTTGCTTCTTTCACCCAAGGATAGGTGTTGATGCTGTTTTGAGTAAAGAAGAAGGATTTTGAAGGTGATGATGGTGCTTTGAGGAGAAAGACTCTTACCTTTGTATTTACCCCATTCTTAGTGTTGCTTATTTTACCCAAGGCTGGGTGTTGCAGGTAATGATGGTGCTTTGAGTGTACTTGCAAACCCGTGTTGTGTTATCCGGTGTTGACTGGTGAGTGCTTATTAGGCTGGAGCCGCTCTCTCTTTCTTTTCTTCTATATTATTGATTCATTATATACAATATTCAATATTGCAAAGTATAACTGTTGCTTGCTTATCGTTATATTATCTCATATTAAAGCTTATAAAACCCATCCTGTTGTGAGGCTGGTGATTCACCCCATGAATCTGCCTAGATAAATTAGTCTGGCATCCAGACCAAGACAAAGACACAGAGACGAACCCACTTACATACAGTTACCTTATACTAGACAAAGGAGCCAAACATGTACACTGGAGAAAAGATAGCCTGTTCAACAAATGGTGCTGAGAAGACTGGAAATCCATATGCAGCAAAATGAAACTAAACCCCTATCTCTCACCATGCACAAAATTCAACTCAAAGTGGATCAAGGACCTGGGAATCAGACCAGAGACCCAACACCTAATTGAAGAAAAAATAGGCCCAAATCTTCACCATGTCAGATTAAGACCATACTTCCTTAACAAGACTCCTATAGCACAAGAAGTAAAATCAAGAATCAATAAATGGGATGGATTCAAACTAAAAAGCTGCTTCTCAGCAAAAGAAATAATCAATGAAGTGAGCAGAGAGCCGATATTCTGGAAACAAATCTCTGCTACACACACATCTGATAGAGCACTAATCTCCAAGACATAGAAAGAACTCAAAAAACTTAACACCAGAAAAACAAACAACCCAACCAATAAATGGGCCAAGGAGCTGAAGAGAAACTTCACAGAAGAAGGTATACAATCAATCAACAGACATATGAAAAAATGTTCAACATCTCTAGCAATCAGAGAAATGTAAATCAAAACTATCCTAAGATTTCATCTCACGCCAGTCAGAATGGCAATTATCAAGAATACAAACCACAATAAGTGTTGGTGAGCTTGTGGGGGAAAAGGCACGCTCATACATTGCTGGTGGAACTGCAAATTGGTACAACCAATCTGGAAAGCAGTATGGAGATTCCTTAGAAAGCTTGGAATGGAACCACCATTTGACCCAGCTATCCCACTCCTAGGGCTATACCCAGAGGACTTAAAAACAGCATACTACAGTGACACAGCCATTTCAATGTTTATAGCAGCTCAATTCACAATAGCTAAACTGTGGAACCAACCTAGAAGCCCTTTGATAGATGAATGGATAAAGAAACTGTGGTATATATGCACAATGGAATATTACTCAGCATTAAAAGAGAATAAAATTATGTCATTTGCAGGTAAATGGATGGAGTTGGAGAATATCATGCTAAGTGAAGTAAGCCAATCTCAGAAAACCAAATGTCGAATGTACTCATTGATAAGTGGATGCTGATCCCTAATGTGGGGAAGGAGACGGGAACAATGGAGGAACTCTGTTCACAGGGGTGTAAGGGGGGGGGCATGGGGACAGTAAAGGTGGTGGAATATGATGGTCATCACAGCCCTAGCTTTATGTATGACTGCATGTATGTTGTGATTCTATATCACTTACAATCAGAGCAATGAAATGTTATCTTCCATCCGTTTACAATGAATCAAATTGCACTCTGATATCATGTAAACCTAAATAGAACAAATAAATAAATTAAATATGGGGAAAAAAAGATAAGCATCACTCCAATAAATAGTAACAATTCTAGGGCCAGAATTGAGCCTCAAAACTTTCAGGTTATTCAAGTCTAAAAGTATGTGCCAAGTACCAATTTTGTATAGAACGCACTATAAAATTTCAACAGTTTTTACCAATATGCCATTCATTTATTCACTGAACAAAAAATTGAGTACTATTTACTAGATACTCTGCTTAGAATAAGAACTTTGCCCACCAAGAATTTACAATAAAGAGAGAGGGGGAAAAACAAACAGGAAAAGTAATAATTTCTAGTGTGACATGATCTCTGAAAAGAAGAAAAGAAAATCACCTATACCCTATTTTTGGTTGTTCCTTCCATTTAGTCATCTATTCACTCATGAATTTTATGGATGAATTGATGGATAAACAAGTAAAAATCTTTTCCTAAGAAGAGAAAGTAGGAGCGAAAAGGTTTCTCTTGAAGCAACTTATGAGCAACCAACACCTAGAGTATCATTATTATCAAGAAAAATGTTATCTTAAGATATCAGATCTGAAAATTTGGCATCTTTTTAAAAATCTGGAAATATACATGCATTGTCCTTTTTTAAGAATCTGTTTTGAAGTCAGAAAAAAACCCAGTTTGCAATTTATTTTGAGTGATCTTAAGCAAGTAACTTACACCCTCTAAATTTTCTTATCTGTAAAATGGGAATAGTAACTACCTTACATGATGTTTGTGAGAGTTAAAACATAAAGTACATTCATAAATAATAGCTATATTGTCTTTCAAGTAATCACTACAAAATATTCTACATAAATAAAAACTGACTTTGGTAACTATAACACATTCAAATTGAAGTGGGCACTGCATTGTGAAAATTTATAATAAAATTCCTATAGTTACTATCTCTCCAGAATAAAAGTCTTCCTTTGCAAAAGTTTCTAGAATCATAATCACTACATAAGTTGTTTTATTTCTTCTAGGTGACAATATTCTAAGAATCCACTGTATACTAGATGCTATGTGGAAAGAAATATAAAATCCTTTAAGAAATTTAGAATACGAATGAGAACACAAGAGAATACCTCTTTGTGCACAGCAAGCAAATGCATTCTTGTGGATTTAGTTATAACGAAAAGACATCAGAGATGAATGCCAAGAATATAGTTCAACTTACACAGGTAAGTTTAATGATCAGAATAAAATAGGATAAATTAGGAAAAACTGCATACAGAAGATACTTCATAGAGTAGCAGATACTTTTTATATTGGCTATTTTAATATGGCTTAAGATACAGCATTATTCTGCAGTCTTCCAAGTTTAAATCATTCATGTGGCTATAACATCTGGAATTCTGGACAAATACACTTAATAGTTTACTGATATTGTAGGAGATGGTCAATGGTTGTTCCTCACTAGCAATTCATAGTTCAATACCTGTGTAAAGCTGCAATGACTAATATCCATGAAAGCAGCATTTCCATTTATCTTTGTACATGCATCAGCAATATACCACCTTAGATAATTTATGTGTCTAATTTTCACTAAATAAACTTGTGCCTTTAGCATACCTGAAAAGTAGTAACCAAGGGGGTTCAATCTATATACATCACCTCCAGACTTTGTAGTCATCTAAATTTTTTTTTTTTTTTCCTGCATTGGGGATTGAACCCAGGGCCTGGTGAACAAGTGCTAAACAAGTGCTCTACCACTGAGCTACATCCCCAGTGCTTTTTATTTTATTCTGAGACAAGGTCTCACTAAATTGCCTAGGCTAGCATTGAACTTGTAATCCTCCTGCCTCATCCTCCCAGCAGCTGACACTATAGGTATGTACTACCACACCAGTGCTTAATTTTACTTTTTATAAAATTCACCTACTTTAAATTGCATAAACATTTCTACCATTTATATTAAGAAAAAAATGAATTCTAAAAATGAGATAACAGAATACAACAAAAATAGATTTTTCTTTTAAATAATACCACACCAAAACATTTTGTTGAAGATAAAGTGATTTTTAATCTATAGATAAAGGACTCTCTAAATGATATTCAGGATACATTACAAGCTTTATTTTAAAATAGATTTAAATTCACAACAGGTCTTATAATGATTTCAATAAATCAGGCACTTCAGAACACAATGTAGAAGTACAACAATTATGTGGTGGCTACTTAATATTCCAAGAGGATAAAGATCTTTTTTAAATATGGAGAGAAATTAGTCTTTCTACAGTGTTAATCCCTAAGAACTATTCTCCTTTATAGACTACAATATTATTGTCAGTTTCATACACTTTTACTTTATAAAGAACTCCCACAGGAAGAAATTTCTGGAGGTTTTCCCAGATATATACAGCTACATTTTCTGTTGTGCTGTAGAAAAAAAAGTAAAGAAGTTCAAAATGGAAAAAATAACCAAAATTTCATTTCTAATAGTTACAAAAACAATTCTAGTGTTCAAAGATATCATTAAACTAGAACTTTAGAAATCACACAGCAATCAGATAAAATGTTAAAATCAATTCTTACTTCTTATTAAATATATAAGGCAAGACAGTGACATACACCTTACAACATCTGCAAAATATGGAACATCCAGATCCAGATTCTTGTGATCGAGGGGCTTCATGATGGCCTCCTACACATAAAACAAAAAGGAAAACCACTGATTTTATTCATGACTCAAATTCCAAACAGTTCTACCTAAGCCTCTAAATCTTACCCTATCAGTTAGCCACTAACTCAAAAGTGGTAAATGATATATCTGTGTCTTATAAAGCAATCTTACAAGGTTTAAAGCTGTAAAAATAAAGTCAGGTCTAGTTCCCTGTAATGACTAGTTATCCTTGTTACTGAATGAAAAGAGGTGAGAAACTAAAAAGTAGAATTGCCAGGGTTTCCTTGAAACACAAGCCACTGTGATTCAAAATTCAATTTAACACTTCTTGGATTCTGTCAAAAAAGTTACCAGAAACGCTTTTCCATAATAGTGCCACCTATGAAACAATGCCACAATATCATAAGGACAAACATCCATTAAGCAGTATATTTTATAAAACAGACCTAAACTGAAATTATGTAAGTAGTTCTAAATTTCTGCTATAACAATTTAAGAATGATCTTGGGCTCTCAGAAGAAAAATTACAAATGTGTACAGACTATGTTACGGTTCCTGTGTGAGGCAGTGCAAGAATGTTCAGAAGTGAAATGATTAGACAATGAGAGATGTGCCCTTATTGGTAACTGTAGACAGGAGGGTGTAGCTAGAGGAGACGGGTCACTGGAGTAATGCCTTTGTAGTTTATATTTTGTCTCTGGTAAGGAAAGGCTCACTAGCTAGCTTGCTTGTGCACATGTGCTCTCTCTCCCCTCTCCTCTTCTCTCCCCTCTCTTTCTCTCTCTCTCTCTCTCTAACAGACAATTACTTCCTGAAGCTTACATATATTAACTCAATGTTTTTCCTTGTCATTAGCAAGGATTGTAATTGCTTTTATTCTAGGTTTTTACTTTTAAGTTCTTGTACAAAAATTCAAGCATTTGTGAGACAATCTAATTTTCTATATCATATGGTTTCAAGAGTATATTAATAATAACAATAATTTCATGAGTAAAACTAGAATAATATTTTTTTAAAAGTACATAAAGATCCACTCGCTTTTAAAATGGATCAAACAATTGGGCATGATAGTGCATGCCTGTAGTACCAGAAACTTGGAAGCTTGCAAGTTCAAGGCCAACCTGAACAACTTAACTCAGTTGCTTAGCATCTCCAAAATAAAAAATAAAGAGGACTGGGATTGTAGCTCAGTGGTACAGCTCCCTGGGTTCAATCCCCTATACAAAAATAAATAAATAGATGAAATAAAATAGATCAAATGAAGATATTTTGCATGAATATCAAGAAAAAAATATCAGCTATTTCTCCCTCTGGAGAAAGCCCACAGTCTCTCATGAATGTGTATTCCTTGCTTTACCACCAAAGCTTCTCACTCTTAAGATAGCCCACATTCTTGCTTGAATATGCCTCTATTTTCCTAAATAAATTTCTATGTCTGAAAAAAAATAAAAAGAAGGAAGGAAGGTAGGTAAAATAAATACCTTTGCTTTATCTTCAATCCCAGTTCAGTTTCAGCTTCTCCACTGAAGCCTCTTCTGCAGACTGCTTGTCTGTGCCACGACAAGCACACAGATGGGCGTGTGCAGTGCACGTTAAGCACACAAAGGAGGAAAAGAGCACAGCAAGCCCCTATGTTGTATTCAACTATATGTGGGCTTGAGAGCTCTAACAGTTGTCTTATATGGTACAATACTTGGTGTATATATATTTTATGTCCTTAGTAGACACAAGAATTCTGTCTTCATAACTTTCCCAGAGTTCTTTGAGCACAGTGCTATTTGTTTGTTCACTCATTCCCTTATTCATTTATTCAACAAACAACTTTTGCACATTTTCTTTTCTTTACCTCCTGAAAAGGTTAACACACATACCCTGTGGGTTATGTCTAGTTCACCTTTGTATTCCTAGCCCTTAGCTCAAGAACCAATGCAAAGTAGGCAAGTTTGTTGAATATATGGATAAGTAATGAGAAGTAATTTTATTAACATCATTTTTATGAAACAAATGTCAAATTTTAGAATAAAAGTAAGCTGTGGAGCTCATGTGAAGAACTAAATAAATGACAGCCTAATAAAAACAGCTGGATGGAAAAAAAGCCTCAACTTTGCAAATGATGAACAACATGACCTGGGGAAGTCAGTTAACTGTCTGGCATCTCTCAATCTTAATCTATGGAGTGGAAAAAAATGGTTTGGATGATCTCTAAGATCTCTTACAATGCAAGAATTATATGGTAACGCAATCAGTAAGCTCTTTACTAAATACCTGCTTCTGTGTTATCTCTGTAAAGAACTGCCCCACTAAGTTCATAGTAAAGACACAGTGAGTAAGAACGGGTGATGTTAAAATCTATGAGCAAAAGTATGAGAAATATTCAAAAAAAGAAACAGAAAGCTTGAAGGAGAAAATTGTGTCCTGAAAGAAGGACAGAATTTGTGAAGTAGAGGAAATCACTATATTCCAACAAGAAATACAAGGTAGGCACACTACACACACATCTCCCCATCACTGCACCCCAGCTGTGACTACTTTCCATTAAGGAGACCTTTAGAAGGCCAGGAGAGCAATCTCTCCAACTATTCTCCCAGGTCCACACCCAACTCCACTCATGAAGTCATGGAACTTCAAGTGATAACTAATTGGGGAAGTGGAAAGGAAGTTACCAAAAATTATACCAGGGACACAGCACAGAATTAGCACCCACTATGGCATTTACCTCCATATATTTTTTGAGGTCAGTCAAATTCATAACCATTCCTGTAACAGGATCAATCTAAAGAAGAAACAAGGGTAAATATTATTCTAAGAGGCTCTTCATATCAAAACTTCTGATAAACTATTAAAGGCTGTGCAATGTACAAACTGTGCCCATATTTGTCTTCATCCCAGAGACAATCACTAATCTCAACACAAAAGCACACATGTGCCAGGCATTCTTTTCTCTGTACAGCTCTTCCACCTGTCCACAGACAGCACATTAAAGATGACACTTAGGAAGAGGAAAGGCCTGGCATGGCAGCAGTTCACCACACACAAAAGCCAACATAATGAAACTGAAACAGAAGTTTTCAACACAGAATCCACCAAGTAGGCTAAAAGAGGACTCAGAAATATAAACAAAATATGTTCAGCACATACCTCTCCATAGACTGTCACCACAACTATGGGAAAGAAAACAGAATACAAAAACAAAACATGATTTTCAAAAGATTAATATCAAAGCACAAATTAGCAACATAAATTATTAGATCTCTGGCCCTCAAAGCTATATTTATGTTTCACCCTCCCTCCCAAACATTTGTCCTTTTAGCTATGCAGGAGGCTGAGGCAGAAAGATCACGGGTTTAAGGCCTGTCTGGCCAACTTAGTGAGATGCTGCCTCAGAATAAAAAAAGTTTTTCTTAGAAAAGGGCAATATATATATACATCTTTTTAGTTAAGATCATTTTATCAACCAAAACAAGACTCAATCAAGACAAGAGATTAGTATGAGTTTTGACTAAGTAGAGGAAATCAGCCAATGCCCAAAGGGGTATAAATTCTGATCATATGTTTCTACATGAGGGAAGATCAAGATGTATCTGAATCTCTACCTATAAAAGCAAAAATGTACATGTGGGTGTCCGGCCATACACCAAACTGGCCCATTTCTGGACAGCACTTCTGAGCAAGCAAAATTACTACTGGGCCTTAACCTCATCTCTTTACTTGCAAGAATATATAGAGTTTACAGTAATGCTTTGTTAAATAACAAGTGCTTATATAAAGCATTTAGAAAATCTTGATCAGTGCTTTACAAATTAATAGCTTCTATGAACTTGTATTTTTTCAGCTCCACACAAATACCATTAGTTATTGCATGGTAAGTTAGTACACCGAGAGTGAGAGGTATCATAGATAAACTAAGAGGCAGTAACTAAATTAGAAATCCTGATTTTCTGACCCCTTGTCTGGTCTTTTTAAATGCCACCACACCAAATGCTGCTAATACTCTATGGCTTACATAGCTGCTTGTTGAGGCATCCACTATGTATCAAAGAATCAAGTCTCTTATCCTTACACAAATTACTTACTTTCTTGGAACACTGCTGGCAAAGTTTTAGACACAAACTATTTTTCTGCCATATAGACCTCTTAGGCAATATTCCCCTTTTGTTACTCATTATTTACTCAAAGAATACAATCTAATTTTTTATTTTATTGTTTTTAATTTAATTTTTTTAATTTTTTTTTAGTTGTTGATAGACCTTTATTTTGTTTGTATGCGGTGCTGAGAATTGAACCCAGTGCCTCACGCATGCTAGCTAAGCGCTCTACCACTGAGCTACAACCCCAGCCCTGTTTTTAATTTAATTTTTAACTGAGACATAAGAATTGCACATAAAAAAATCTAAAAAATAAAATTGCACATAATAGGGTACAATGTGATGTTTCATTACATGTCTACATAGTGTTAATGTTTAAATTAGGTTAAACATATCTATTTTCCCCTCAATGATTATAATTCAATTTTAATGTTAACTCCAGCCATACCTAATCAGAAGAGAACACACAGCCAAAATCTTTTTTACTATGCACTCTGAGGGCAAGGGAAAAAAGTTCTTTAATATATCTTTGTTTTGGACTATCTCTAACACAGCAGACAATTGTGAGGTGAAATATCAGACACATCCAACCAAAGCAACAGAACTTTTCATTTTTTGAAATTCCATTCAACTTCTGATTCAAGGCTGAACGCATTCATACTGTCCTTAAGGCGTCTTACTTGTCACACTTGTATTTGCTGAACACTCTTTCATCCTTATTGAAGGGTTAACATTTCATCAGTTTTTCTCTCACCTTTATAATTGTGCCCATGGCCATTCGGATTGTTGCATTTCCCAAACAGTTTCAAGTTTTCCTCCTCACTCAGAGATTTGCTGAGCAAAAGACAAAGAAAATCAGCATGACACAGTATCAAATTCAGATTTGATACTTACATTATCTGCTCTGGTCTTTGAAGAGTTTCACAATTTATTACTACTTTAGTTCACCAAGTGGAAAAATCACTTTGATACTGATACTTGGGGAACCAATGTATACTCCCTGATCTGACTACTGTACCACAAAAATTAGCATAAACAAACCTTAAATTCAATCCCCTTGTTGCACAGCAAGATTCCAACTACTCTGGTAATAGTCCTTTCATTTTTCAATTCAACAAGGATTTATTGAGTACCTACTAATGAAAAAGGCAAGGGGAGGGTGAGACAGGAGAATCGCGAGTTCAAAGCCAGCCTCAGCAACGTAGAGGCACTAAGCAACTCAGTGAGACCCTGTCTCTACATAAAACACAAAATAGGGCTGGGGATGTGGCTCAGTGCTCGAGTGCCCCTGAGTTCAATCCCTGGTACCAAAAAAAAGAAAAAGAAAAAGGCAAGTGCAGAATGAAGCAAGGACATACAAAGGATAAACAAGTAGATATTTGTCCTCAAGCAGCTTAAAATCTCATTTCTCCTGAAAAATAATTACATGACTTCAGTCTCCTCTTTAACAATCTTGCTCTACTCTGCCTCAACTTTTACTGCCCACTGAAAATCCCGAGGGATATTCAAATTAGATGAAAATTCAAAATTACAACACTTATCTGTTGTTCCAGGCAGAAAGCAAATTAATTTATATGTCCATGCCCACCCAATTTCTCAGCTTCTGAGTCCTTAGCTCCCTCATACGTTTGAGCTTCTTATTTTAGAATCCCTTTCTTTTTTATGGTTATTATTCCTCCCGTTTTCTCCTACTTCACATTCTGAAAGTGCTGCAGTTCACAAAGCTTTTGCACAAAACTCTCTCAGAAATACAGAGAAGTTCTTGTACTTAACTCTTCACAAAATTGGCCGCACTGTAAACTCCAGATAGGGAGCAGTGACAAGTGTGTATTGGTCCCTGCCATTTAGCAGAGGACCTTATCAGCACAAAACAACCCTGTCCAGTAATGGATGGATGAATCCAGTTATCCTCATTTTACAGACAAGGAAACAGAGGCTCAAGGAGTGGAACTTGCTAGAGAAGAGTGCAAGTCTCCTCAAAATCAACTAACTCCTTGGGGCGGGCAGGCAGTCTGCGTGCTCGGGTTGCAAATCCTAACTGTGCGCCTATTTAGAAAACAGAACATCGGTGTTCATTTCATCTCTGGTAGAAACGTGATAAAACTAGCCTTGTCACTATATTAGATTCGGTAGCTCGCGCTCCTAGCATACAGAATTAGCTAATGTCTATGGTGTTTGCGACGCTCCGGGTACTGTGTCATACAGGTGGGCGAACTTCCGCTTAACTTCACAGTAAAGTAAGGGTCTCGGAAGGTCGAGCCAGTGAGTGGAGCATTTGGGTTCGGAACCCAGGGCGACCCCTCCACATTGGGCAGCATTAACCAGCACGCCTCACCGCCTCCTGGTGAGCTCGGCCAAGTCCTGCAGTCACGGCATTTCTGCGCAGGCCCCGGGCTAGGGCCCCAGCGCGCGCACATCCCACCCTAGGGCCGCCGCCCCAGCCCCGCCCGCTCGTGCTCGAGCCCGCGCACGCAGGCACGCACGTCGGCCCCGCCCCCGTGGCGCTCCGCGGGGGGGGCGGGTGCCTGCCTGCTGCTACCGCACCTGTGGGGACTCCCCACCTGTGCAGCCGGTGGCTCGCGCTGAAGGAGACGAGGCGGGACACTCGCGCCCGGCGACCACAGCCCGGCCCTGCCCTGCTCATGGTCTTCGGCCCCGCGCCGGGCAGCCAGCGCCCCGTCTCCCCGCCCGCCGCGGCTGCGCAGTGCCTGCTTGCGTATCCCGGAAGCCGTTCTCCTGGTCCCCGCCCATCCCGGGCGCTACACTTGGTCCTCTACGGACAGTTACCTGCGTCTTTCCCTATCTAAACATCTCCCAATAGCTAGATGTACCTTCGAGCTGTGGGTGGGGAGTTAGTGTCTTTGATTTTGTAAGTCTGCAGCCAGAGGCTGCCCTTGCGCTTAGGGCCTGTATGGGCACATTCTGTGTCCTGCAGTAACCTCTCAGCCTTTCCTCCCACTCGCATCTAGAAAGCCTTGGGTTAATTAGAATGGAAAGCTTGAGTGGCTGGTCGCTCTTAATCAGGTGAGTGCACTTAACAGTCCACTTAACTGCTTAATAAGAGTCGGAATTTGAGGGCATCTGTAGAACCAAGGGGCTATCGGAAATAATAGAACTTTCAGGCTGTTGTGTAACGACTCTTAAGTAAAATTCTAAAGCCACATTTAACTAGCCACAAGCATGCATGGGCCCATTTTTAACAGGATTGGCATACCCCAAACACGTGCACCCACATGACACGCATTAACAGGAAGACTGGACACATTGGGAGTGAAAGGACCTTGTTTCCTCACATCTACTCACAAGGATGTTCCCAGTGCCATTCACCTTTTGCCTCTGTTTTCTGGTAAAATATGTGTTAGACACCTGCTAGGTGGCTGGCACTGTTCCAGACACTGAGGAGGACAACTTACATTGTATATGAGAAAATCAAATGATAAAGAGCAGGACAAATCAGTGATTGGTAAGAGACTAGGCAAAGTTTCCTGTACATTTAGAAAAGGAAGATAAAATCACAGGGTGATAGAAACAAGCCCCGATGGTGATTTCTCTCAAACATCTATCTCTAGCTATATCTTGTGTTTATTAATGCTATGTAGCAAACATTATTCACATTTTTCAAATGCTTGTCTCATCTCTACTGGGCTGTAAGGAGAGGACTTAAAGGAATTAAAAATTTTCAAAGAGTTTTTTGAGATAAAGACTACTTTGAGTTGCTTACTTAAAAGATTAAAAAAAAAAAAAAACTACAGGCCCAGATAAGTGAATTAGTTATTCAAGATCACTCAGAAAAGGAACAGTATTTCCCAGATATTGACTATATCACAGCTATATACTCTCTTAATAATGAATGGTTACATACTTTACTCATTCTGAAAATGTTTTAAATAAAACAAATGTGCAAGGATAAAAGGGATTTATGAAAAATTGCTTTAATTCCATGTTTGTTTTAGTAAAATATTTCATTGCATTTGCAGTTTTTTCTCTAATTTTTCCAAGCTAATTTTACACAAAGTTATTCACCAAATTCACCCTTAATGGTCCAGTTAAAGGTTGTATTGTACCTCCTCCCAAATTCATAAGTTGAAGTTCTAACCCCTAGTCCCTCAGAATGTAACTCTTATTTGGTTGGAAAGATTTTTGCAGATGCAACTAGTTGAGATGCAGTCATTAGTATGGGCCCTAGTTGATTATGACAAGTGGATGACCTTATAAAAAGAGAAAACAGCCAGGTGTGGTAGTTAGTACGCACTTGTAGTCCCAGTTATTCAGGAAGCAGAGTTTAGGAGTTAGGGACCAGCCCAAACAATAAAAATAAGTAAATAATATAGCAAGCCTCCATCTCAATAAAATAAGTGAATAATAAAAAGGAAAAATTTGATAACGGAGGCAGACTTGTATAAAGGGAATGCCATGTCAAGCACAGAGACAATGCCATCTATAAATCAAGGAGAGAGGCCTAAAAGCAAATCCCTCCTTCACAGTCCTTGGAAGAAACAAACCAACCTTTATGTCATGCTTGCAGCTTTCAGATGTAATTCCTGCTTCATTCATTCAGTTCTACTGGCTCTATGCTTGGTTCCTTTTCTCAGGTCAGCTCCTATTAAGAGGACCCACGAGATATTCAAATGGACACATATTGGCATGTAACCCCCATAGCTATCACCTTCTAGTCCTTATTCACTCGATAAGTTAAAAGGTTTACTTAACATCTTCTGAATGTCAGATATTTATGCCAGAGTAACATAATAATAATGAACATAAAGTTCAGTTAGTGGGGGAGTCAAAAAGAAATAATATGACAAACTAAAAAAGACTAGTTCTGCCTCAGAAGGTAAAAGAAGGCTTCAGAGAGAAGATGACTTTTGAACTGGATTTTTAAAGGACTTTATCAGACTTTATCAGATAAGTAGAAAATTGTAGGGAGAAGATAGCAAGAACAAGGGAAATGTGGGAAAGTGTAGCTTGTTTAGTGCCTATTGACAAGTTATTGGTTACAATGGGGACTAGGTGGGAGATGATACTGTAGACCAGATTATTGAAAGACTGTGAATGTCACTCTTTTTTGGGTGGGGGCAGGGACCAGGTATTGAACTCAGGGGTACTTGACCACTGAGCCATATCCCAGCTCTATTTTGTGTTTTATTTAGAGACAGGTCTCACTGAGTTGCTTAGCGCCTCCTTGTTGCTGAGGCTGGCTTTGAACTTGCGATTCTCCAGTCTCAGCCTCCCAAAGTGCTGGGATTACAGGAGTGCGCCACCGCGCCCGGCTGAATGTCACTCTTAAGTATAAAGGATAGGAGGCTTCACCAGCCTCCTATTTCCCTGTTTTTCTCCAATAGAAGGGAATTTTCATTTGAGCGAATCACATTTCCAGGTACATTTCCTGAGCCTTCTTTACTCATAATGTGTGAAAGTAAAAGTCATAATGTATGAAAGTCCCAAAGATGGCTGTAGTTTATGGTCTGGAACTATGCTCACGGGGGAAAAAAACAACAAAATAAAACAAACAAAAACAAAATTTGGGCCCCAATTCTTCACCTTATGTAGTCCTGGCCATCTTGTTCACATTCTGCTTCTTGCCTCCCTGTGTGCTGCTTTTCGGTTCTAGATTCTAAGCCTGCTGTCATTGGCATTCACACTTCTTCTAACCCAGGCACTGGTCATCTCTCTTCTTTTCCCCTCATTTGTACACTATATACTCTTTCTTTAAGTCTCTGGAACCTGACTAGTTATGATTGGGCTAGAGAAGAGGCCCCACCTTTGTGCTGAACCTTAGTCATGTGCTCAATTTACCAGAACTTTCTGCATTAGATTACCAGGCACAGTGCTTAGATTATACAATGCCATTGATCTTTTTTTTTCTTTTCTTTTTTTTTTTTTT